>JADBJO010000149.1:350000-470000 GCA_016801955.1 Conus betulinus
TTTTTTTCATTGGGGGAGGGGAGAAGGTGGCAGGGGTCGCTCTCTCTCTGCCCAATCAGAAAGCTGGCTCTGGCAGTGTTAGTATGGGGCTGTGGTTGGCCTTGTGCCTTGTGGCCAAAGCACTGTTCTGTTGATCCAAGAGTCCTAGGTTTATTCCTGGTGGGGGAGACAATGACCTCTCGGAAGAGATTTTTCTCTGCTGTGCAAATTTTAGCAGTCTCCAGCCCTTTGTAAGGCACTCAGTTGAGGCTTTGAATCAAGGTCCAATGTGTCAAATGCTTTAAAAGAAAAATAAAACGGGAAAAGGATTTTTGTACATTCATTGGAATGAGTGACATGCAAGGCAAGTCTCTCACTCAAATGCTTGCTTTTCTATACACCCGACACAAGTTAATCAAGTGCAAGAGCAAAAACTTGCTCAGTTTGGGAAGCTGAACATGCTCAGCTTTTCAGGAGAGACGTTTTGCACAGCAGAGGTTATCAGCCCATTAGAGCAAAGGTGAAGGTCATGTGCAAAGCAACCCCACCTTCCATTCGAGGCATGCATGAAACTTTTGAAACTGGGGTACTTCTTCATGGGGAAAAGAAACTAAAAAAAAAAAAAAATGCTGGAAGACTAAACGGCACCTGTGTTTTATAGAAAAAATGTAAATGTGGATGTAGTTTGTTAGTGCATGTGTCTGATTCTGTATGTGTCATGTTCATAACAGACCAGTGAGGTCATGGTGTTAACAGCAAAGTCTCCAATCCATTTGTATCCATGGCTCTGACTTTCCAATTCTTGGTTTCCTGAAACACTACATCTGAAGTTTTGAACAAATGCAGATTGGCCCTACAATCTTCAGGGCTTTTTTTTTTTTTTTTTTTTAGCAGTCATTTTTCATTCTGCAGGTCCTGGATGAGTAAATTGTCCACCCATTGTGTTAAACAGACTATCACTGTTGCTAGCAGACACACTTGAAATAAGCTGAAAATAGTCCCAGCAGACACACTTGAAATAAGCTGAAAATAGTCCCATCAGAACTTATCGGCCATAATTCAAGCATTTTGCAAATGGCAGACTGCTTTTGAAACGGCAGTTGTTCACACAGTACATCATAATGATGAACACTTCTCAAATAACAAAAAAGACAAAGAGAGACAAAAAAGTATAGTAAGGTGGATTGGCGATTTAGTGGCGTATGACAAAAACTGCCTGTATAGGGTAGGTAATAGCTGAAAGGTAAGTATTTTAATGGATGACTTTACCAAATGTTAATTATTTGCCTGTCATGCTTGAGTGGAACGAAGGAGAGTGTTGTGGGTCATAGCTAGCTTTGTTATGTCATTTGATGGATCAAAAAGATGTTCTGTGCAATGGATCAATAAAGATGTTGTGTTGCGTCATCTCTGTGTTACCAGCGGCCCTCAAACCAGGCATCCTGGGCATGCCCCCCAACTTGAACCCCACCATGGCGCTGAACCTGCTGCTGCAAGGCAACACGGCCAACATCCCCCAGGAGATTGTGGTGAACATGATGACGGAGATGCAGAAGCAGCCGCAGCTCATGGCGCTGGGCCAACAGCTGTTGATGAAGCACCAGCAGGACCTCCTGCAGCAGAAAGCAGAACCCGCAGACAACTGCACCACAATCCAAACTCCCTGCTCTGCCTCAGAGTGTCCCCCAACAGCAGCTCAAACTCGTTACAGCAGCAGCCCAGTGCTGCACAGCAGAACGTAACACAGCAGCAGCAGCAGCAGCAGCTGCAGTCGACCGACCCCGTCGCAGCAGCCACCAGCGCCCAGGCCGGCTCCCCCATCTCGTCCAGGTAAGATGCATTTTTTGTTCATTGGAGAGGACATGTGAAATGATGATGATAAGAACAGTGACAGTGATTTGTACCAATCCTTGACAGGTTTACATGCTTTACAACGTTAACAGAAAAGCTAGCATGAAGCAAAAAAGAAAGGAGGAAAATGATGGAAGTGGTGTGAACATGAGTCGAAACAAAGCAGACATGCAGGAACTATTAAGGGGAAAAAAATACTCAAGCTTTTGTGTGTCTTTAGGTATATCAGACAATGATACCTATACTTCTTAGAGTTAGTGTGGTCCTTATCCCAGATTTGATGGGGCTATGCATACACCTAAAACTCACCTACTGCCTTTGAAAGACTGTAGTGGACAAAGTTTCCACTGCAATGCTGTCAAATTTAGTATGCAAAATCCTAATACATCATATTTCATAATGCAGAGAAGTCACATGTTTGGGATGCATGTTGGTGTCATTGTCACCCTGTTTGTCACAAAACAATGGGACATCAAACATTGACAATGTTACTATGATACACCAGACAGACATAACATTGTCGGCATGCATTTGTTAGTATAAATCATCAAAGGGTGGCCTACCTCAACTTGTAAACAGCAGTCCTGTTCAGTAAATCCATTTTGGGGTGTCACAAAGTGTCACATGATTGTCACATACACAAATATGCAGCCAGGTAACTTTTACAGTTTTTGTTTTTCATCCTAAAAAGTGTGTTTGTCGCTACTGAACGATTATTAACACGGATATATACACAGTCACAGAAAGAAGCAAAATACATTATTTACACTCTAATGTGTTGTCTGGTCACACACAGCGGGAAGGTAAGTGTCACCACTGTCACATGTCACCAATATGGTGAATACTATTGTTGATCCATGGTTTCTACCGTATTTGCCGCATGGTAGTCACGGAAAAAGTCATTGTGCTGGCAGAGAGGGACGTCACAGAAGGAACATTTGAAGGAGGTCTCCGGCTGTCGGCCTTTGGCTGTCTTGCGACCCACGTTGACACACTGACGACAGGTGCGCTTTCGTCCTTCAATCTTCACCTGTTTATGGTGGTCGATTGTTTTTTTGCAATGGGGGCCTCTGCCACGTTTGACCGTCTTCCAGCACTTTTTTTCTTCCTGCTGGTAAAGCCAGCACGGAGCTGTTCTGCCACGTCAGCCCTGAACCACAGGTGGTCATAGGTCTTCTTGGGTGTCGGATTATGGGGTGACCTTTGCCAGGTGATGTAGGCCTGCACGATGATGAGATTGACAAGGAATGGAAGAGGTAACGCCACCACTTCTTATTCTGATGACCAACCGGGTAGTAAGCCCTGTGCTGGTCAGACTTGTCCACCCCTCCCATGTTGTGGTTGTAGGCCTTGATGACATGGGGTTGCGGCTTGTCGTCACTGTCAGGTGCAGGTGTTGTCTTACCTGGTGGCTGGTTGGTGCTGAGGAAGTAGATAGGGCGTTTATCCTTATATGCTGTCGCCATCAGGGGCCCCTTCTGCATTTGAATCAGCTCTCCTTGTTGTTTTAGACGAGCCTTGGTCACCTCCTCTGGAAGCCCTTTGCGGTTGGACATCACTGTGGCACAGGCGTATGTCCCGTGTTGTGACAGGTGTCGCATGAGTGGCACAGAGGTGAAAAAAAAAAAAACGGTCGAAGTACAGGTGTCGATTTTGCCCGTAGTACTCCGATGCCCGATTTTTGTCCACTACTTCATGTCCGAGGGGTACATTTGTATTAGTGCGGCTATGTTTGCCTGTGTAGATGTCGAAGTTGATGCAGTAGCCAGTGTCAGCGTCGCACATCTCCCACACCTTTACGCCCCACTTGGTTTGTTTGGCCGGCATGTACTGTTTGAAAAATACTCGCCCTTTGAATCCTATCATGGCTTCATCGACAGATAGGTCACGGCCTGGCTTGAATTTTTCTTGAACAAGGGCAGAATCAAGTCGAGGAAGGTCCGGATCTTGTACAGGGGGTCATAGTTGGGACTGTCGCGGCCAGGTGCGTTCTGTGTGTCTCTCAGGTGAAAATACTGGTTTCACTTGAGAAACCTCGTTTTTGACATCACCCCACTGATCCATGGCTCGCTAAATCTAAGATCAGTCGACCAGTAGCACCAGAGTCTTGGCAGACGTTTGATCCCCATCATGATCAGTACAGCTACGTAGGCCCGCATCTCGGCAGGTGTCGTATCCTGCCAAAGTGGGTCAGGTTGTCCCCGCTTTGCCATCTGCTGCCTGGCGTACAGGTTCGTCTGGTCAGCAGCTGTAGTAAAAAAAATTGCGGCAGGGAACAAAAAAAAATATTCAAGAGGTGTAGCTGTGTCTGGCAAATCATGATTTGGCCCAGTCTCCTCCTCAAAAGGCTGAACCACGGGTGCGGAAGTCGCCGGTCGCCACGTGGTCACAAACGCAGACAAAGGCACATCATCATCTTCATCACTTTCTTCCCCTTCTTCTCCCACTTCCTCCTCTCCCACATCCACATCACTTTCATTTAACTCCTCTCTTTCATATCTCTCTACTTCTTGTAATATATCATCCAACTCCTCTTTCGTATAATCCAAAAAATCACCGTCGGGTAGAAACACTAGCAGACGCCATTTTCAGAAACAAGGCGATGCCGTCTGCAGCAAAGGAATGCGGTCAGTTCACGACCCTTGTCTTTGTGAATGAATCGTTTCCCCACCCCATACTACTGCTAAGATTTTATTGGACCCTCTCAGGGATGCCCATTTATTTTTAGCCAGCCTTGACTTAAAACGAGCTCGCAGTGTGTGAGGGAAAGTAACGTGGCACGTGCGGCCGTTTGCGGCCGTAACGAACACCACGGGAGATAATCAGAGCGGCCGGATACGGGCGAAACAAATGCAAGAGGGTTAAAGACTGCAAAAGACAGGCACAAACATTTGTGGTGCAAACACTGGGTTATGTTAACACAAGTCAAAATGGATACGCTTTAGGAGACTTTTGTACACATCACACGCTTTAGCCACCTGTGTTGTTGGAATGAGCAGTGATTAAGCAGCATTTTCATGTAATGTTGCCAAAATTCAGTGAGAAATGAATTTGACTGAACAGTTTTTTTGGGCAAAAATTAGATTGGACCTTGCAAATGGGGGATATTGAAGCTTTGTTAAGCAATGACAGCACTAGTGTTGGCATGAATTTCATTGAAATAATAGTTTTAATTGGAAATTCAACTGATGTCAAAGTTACAGAAATGTTTTATGGTGACATTCATGCACATATAAATCTATATTTGTGGTGGAAAATTCAGAGATTCTCATTGACCAAGCTGACATGGTTTCTTGGTCAGTGACCAACTTGTGCAATTTTGATGAAACTACATTGATTTGTATGCAGAATTTGTAGGTTAACAAAGATTTTTTTGAAAAAAATAGAAAGGGTAAGCTTAATGTCTTCGACAGGACATTTCAGGTGGACATTTGATGTTTGCAATTTTATTTTTGAGTGGGGGGAAGGGGGAGGAGACCCCAACTTGGTCTAATTTCAAACTGCAGGCAGAAGAGGTGGATTGAGACTGATTCACGGAAATGGAATGATTTGTCCAGCTGTTGCGTCATTTGGTTTCAGACTGTTCAGAATTAAAGTATGGTAAGTGTGCATGTGGCAGCATCACTGATGGGCTGATCTCAGTGCGACATATATTTGATTTTACTATCTCAGAAATTCGTTTAAGTTGACAAAATATGTTTTGTTACTTTCTAATAATATGTGTTTTTAAAATAATCTGAATGTTTAGATGTTAAATTCAGTTGTGGTATCTCTGTTTAGCTGAAAGATATTGAAGAACATGATTTACACTTGAACAGACTGGGAATTTTTTGTGTCTTGCTTCACAGAATCTGATCTAACTTTGTATATTTGAAATCAGATTAAAAGGATTTTTTTTTTAATGCTAGGAAAGTGCAGTTGCATTTGCATTTTATGAGCATACATCATCATGCATAAAAACCAACATAGGTTTGGAAACGTTTTTAAATTTGATGGTGTTCCCTCAAAAAATAAAGAAAAATGATTTTGAGGTCATTGCAAGTGAAATTGTTTTCCAGCATGAATTAACCTGTTCACTGCCTGAAAAATTTTACAAACAAAGGCTTTCCCAGTGCCAGGGAAATCTAATGATTGGGGGTAATAATTAACAAAAAATTCTAGCTCAGAAACTACAAAAGATATAAAAATGAAATATATATATGATTTTTGAAGGAAATTGAATGGAGATTTTGAATCTGGGCTTCTTTTGTTTTAATTTTGATCATAAAAAAAATTTAGGCATTTAGATTTGGATAGATTTTTTTTGCACGATCAAAAACATATGTATTTACCACTACAGCTTCACATCCAAAAAAGAACACAGAGCAAAAAAGTTGAAAATAAAGTTGATATTGTCACACTACACCTGTAAATGAAAGTAGAACAGTCTAGAAGTCTATCAAGACGCTCACACCTCATGCAGACAGGTCAGTCACGACCACGACCCCCCCCCCCCCCCCCCCACCACCCCCTTGCTGGACTTCAACCCTCTCTTTCACTCCTCCTCTTCCCCTACCTTTCCTGCTGCCCGTGTCACGCTGCGAGCAGGCCGCGCTCCCCTCTCGCGCTGACTTACACGTCGCTGGCCACTCGCACACAGTGCAGAGTACACACTAGGCTGGCTCGTTCAACGCTGGTAACCAGTCAGCTGAACACACTCTTGAGATCGCACAGCACGACTCAATAACTGACGAATATGGTCGGCAATTCCATCACTATCATCATCTCACCTTCATGCTCGAGTGAGTCGTTGAATAAAAGATTATTATCTTTGTCAAAAAAGATTAGCAGAGCCTGCTCAGCTGTGTAAGTACGCTGATTTGGTCGCTACACTCGTCGAAGGTTGCGCCGCCATCTTTGCAAGCGAGACAAAGCGCTGGCTGGTCATCCAGTCAGTGATGAGAAAAATGGTCTTTCCCCTCACGTGTGGTCATTTGCATATCATTTTAATACTGCAGACATATAAGGCTTACTACGCACACTCTATTTCAGTCCTTTGATAGGAATAGTAACGAATGAAAATTCAAGAAAAATGCATGACGTCAGTGGACGGCCCATAGGCACTGGAAGTACATTTTTACAGTGTTCACTTTTAATGTGTGAATTATACACCAAGGCTACATCAAAATGTTGTTATGCTCTGCATAATTATGCGGGGATTGTCTTCAGTTGTGACAAGCTCCTAGCATAACATTATCAGTCTCCAGAATCCCTTGATGTTGGAGTGTGACTTCCCATGTGGTGGGGTAATCAAAAACAGTCACACACATAATGTTCTTATCCTCAGCTGATGCATTTGTACCATAGTGTTCAATTACTTTGGCTGTTTGGATGATCCCTGAGTCTTTTAGTCAGGGTACGACGACAACAAGAAGAACAACGGTGCAAATTATAAGCACTCTTTGGTATTTGCTGAAGTTTGGAAATTTAGTCCAGTTGGGTCCATAAGTTTTTGTAAAAAGTTTGCAAGTATTGTGCTTTTTTTCTGTGCGTTTTTCTGGTGTACAAACCCTGCTCATAGAAACAATACACCAAGCACACAAAACCCGTTTCCCACTCGGCCAGAACACAGATGGACAAGCTTCCTAATAACTGTTGCCCACCAAGCTATGTTCCATGTAGCCCTGCAAGAACCTTACCTTACCTAGCTGTGTTCCATGTAGCCCTGCAATAACTTTATTTAACCAAGCTCTGTTCTATCTAGCCCTGCTGCAGACCCCCACCCAGGCCATGGCAGTGCGGCCCATGGGGCCTGACGGCGCCGGCCAGTTCCAGCCTCCCACGCCCAGCCAACCCCAGTTCCGCGCTGAAGGCAGCGGGCCGTCGGACCAGAAACAGTTTGGACCAGGTGGTCCTGGTCCGTTTGCTCAGCCTCGGCCACCCTTTGCACAGCAGGGGTTGATGCAGCCCCCCAAAGGTGAGTCCTGTGCTCCAGGTCTGGGCCTTAGTGCAACATGTGATGCTGCTTTCTCTATCCTCAGTGCGCATTGTCTTGTGGACCGTCTTCATGATATGAGCAAGTAAAATGCTTTTTTTTTCTGAGCTGAATTGAAGAATCAGATTCAGTTGTTTCCTCACCTGATGTCAGCGTGTTTGAGCAGACTTTTCTTCAAGTGTTCACTTTATCTGGGAGCAGGTTATGTTCGTCTTAGCCTCAAATTCTGGTGATATTTGATACTCTGACATCTGCATTTTTCCTTTAACTGTGATTTTTTTTTTTTTTTTGGGGGGGGGGGGGGGGGTGGGGTGGGTTGTGGTAGGACTGTCCACATAGCAGAATGAGACCATTTAGCATAGTGAACCTAAAGTTTGTCATTGTTAGAAGGGATTCAACTGCCTGTGTGAAATCCTGCCAAGGTCAGCAAAAAGTCTGTGGCTGTTGTTAGTGGGAGTACTACCAGGGAAAGTAGAAAGAGGAGAACGTTACTCTGCCAAGGCCTGCTGTATTTTCCTACTAAAGGCTGTTGAAGCTGCCCCTTCCATGCCGCGAGGGCGGAAGGTGCAGTGTGCTCACCACCTTCCAGCTAGTCAGCAGAACCGCAGCTCACGAAGCAGACGCATATGGTGAAAAAAGAGAGAGAAAAGAGACAGTATCTGCGTTATTGACTACTTTAATTAGCTTGCAACAGAAAAACACAAACTGCTACATCGACAAATTGACAGTAGCAATGCTGTTTAATTGAATTTTGACAATACCATCTTTTGGGACCACTACAGCAACATCAAAATCATGGATTATTAGCGCTCATTTTATCAGTGACCTCCATTTTTTTCATAACTTTCAATAGTTTTAAAAACACTTTAGAATGGAGTCATTATCAAAACTGATCACAAAAGTCAAGTGAAAGTCAAAAATCACTTATTATTATCTCAAAAACGAGGAATTTGTACCGGTTGCAACAGTTAAAATAAATGGAATAGGGGTAGGTTCATGAAGTAACCAATGAACAGTTCTCTAAAATGAAATGACCTTGCACTGCATTCACTTCACTAAACCTGCATGCTCGTATCCCAAGGTCTTTGACAACATCATGATGTTAGCATTGTCTGTTTAAAAGAATACTAAACATTAAAGAAAACAATACAACAAACAGATTACAATACAATAAACGAATAGTTAACATACAATAAACGTAAGACAAATAGCTTTAAGATCTTAAAAGTGACCGCACAGAGTAGGAATTGAAATGCATAATTTTAACAATATTGTTTTAAAAGAAGTTACCAGACATTCACTTGTACTATTATTACAGGAATGTTTGCAGTTTGGAGCTGCACGCCATGCACTGCCTGTACTGTTCGACATCGTTCTCTGATAGGGAATACACCATGGCTTGAACAGGGAAGGTGGTGTTAGCACAAACTGCGCCGCGCGCAGCGCTGCCTCACACAGCAACAGAGCGAATGTTCTCCCCTTTGACTTTTTCTGGTACTATCTACTTTGTTTGAAGGGTCCCTGTTTGCTGAAGACGAATGAAAATAAATTGTGTGCCTGCAAAACAACAGCAGCAACATATATGCGCACACAGACACACACTGGTGTGGTGCAGTCCATTACGACTGTTTTTGAAAAAAGAGGCGTATCTTAGCTAGTAGTTTTGGAGAGTAGAGGTTATCACAGATATTTTTTTTTGGTTAATCAAACTTTTTTTTTCATCATTGATGAAAAAAAAGAGGGAAAAGAACATTGACTTGAGGAACAAATTGACGTAGATGTGTAAGGTATGAAGTAGAATGACCACAAAGCGTATTTATATATTCATGCACATGTGTTACTGCAGATATTAAGTTTATTGTTGCAGAAATTTGTGTACATATGTTTGTCTTAACTTCAAAGTGTTCTGTTTGTCTTTGCAGAGAATTTCCGTCCAGTGCATGGTCAATCAATGGGTATGTGGTCTTGTTCTTCTGTCACTGATTTGCATTATGATAAGTAAACTTCCCAGTTATCCAAGAACCCTAATAGTCTGTAGATTCCTCAGCCCATTATAGATGAAAGGATTGGAGATGAGGGTCTCATGCATATGACTAAGCAGGTATATGACCTGCACAGACTGTAGCAGTACTGAAAACTGGGCAAAATATGAATGAACATACAAAACAAGGTGTAAAGTGAAGTAGATTTAATATGCAACACAGAACAAAGAAATTTTCAATAAATATGTCTTTGTATATGCATGTTGACAAAATGGACAAGACAAAGTGCAGATAAAAAAAAAAAAAAAAAAAACGAAAGGAACATGAAACAAATGGCAGCATTACTTCATCTGAAGAAGACGTATCTATCAAAAATTTGCTCGTCCTTTTTGTATTGAATGTTAAATCTGCATTACTTTATCCTTGTTTGGCGCATTCATTTCAGTTGTATTTTGCTTAGTAACTCCCCTAATTATCAGTAAATCCCCGACCGTTAGCAAGTCCCCTAATTCTCAGTGAAACCCTGATTGTCTTGTTTGGAACCCCAGATTTGAAACCCCCCCCCCCCCCCCCCCCCCCCCCCCCCCCCCCTCCTCCAGGTGACTCTGAATCCACAACTTAAGGTCCAGAGTCCTGGATATTTGAATCCCCCAATTTAAGGCATAAAGTCTGTAAGATTTGAAAGTCCTGTTCTAATGCAGTGGAAATGGCCCAGTGGTTGGGACAGCACAAAAAGGGGGAAAAAAATGTATATGAAAAGGCTCTGTGATTGTGCTTTTAACACACACAAATGTGCATGCGCGCACACACACCTTCATGCTTACTCGCACGCACGTATGCACCCAGATTTGCAGTTCACATCTGTTTTCAGGGCTGGGAGTTTGTCTTCTTTTCCTCATTTATTTTTTTTTTCTTTAGATTCTGAAAGAAGTCTCCTGGATCATGTCACAACATTTTTTGTTTTTGTTTGTTTTCCCTCAGATTGTCACCCGTAGTCAAAATAAAGGACGAAAGAGAGAGATATGAAATAAGGCAGTGGCATATGTAAAGAGATACCATTGATGTTGTGCAGGAGGTCAAAGTATAGACCAGGATCATCGCCTGCCCTTTGCCAGCATGCCTTCCAGTGGCGGCCCTGGGCCTTCGTCATCCCAGTCAGCCCCCATGGACACAGACCTGCGTCGTCCGGCTCCCTCCGTAGACGACTTCCCAAGTGAAGGGGATCAGGACTTCCGACATGCCCCTGCAGCCCGACCTCCTCCAATGGGGCCCGGAGGATTCCCCTCGCAGGGCGCCCGCCCCTTGCCATCCCAGGATCTATTCGAGGACAGTGACATGCGCTCGCAGCCGTTTAGCTATGGTCTGGAGAGTGGAGGGTACGAGGACAACCAGTATGGTGACCAATACGGTGACTTTGACCTGCGTATGCCGGGAAGTGCCAGAGGAGGCGGGGATGTGGATGAACGTTTCCAGCCGCACGAGATGGGTCATGGTGGGGGTCAGTACAGCCAGGGCGACATGCATGGTTACCATGGCAGTGGTTACCAGGACAACTTTGGTGCCTCGAGCTCCTTCAACAATCAGAACCAGTATGAGGATGACCATGTGGGCCGCAAGCGTTCCTGGCAGGAGGGGCCTGGTCGAGGGCCCCGGGGAGGGCAGGAGGCGCGGCGGCGGGGTGCAGTGCGTGTCTACAATGGACCAGCTGGCCCTCTTGAGCCGTCGCGGAGAGGTGGCATGCAGGGGGGCCGAGGACGAGGAGGGAGAGGGGGGGATGGTGAATCATTATTGTGCTCTGCTTCCCACAGCGTAATGCGGTGTGAGGTGTAGTAACCTTGACTTCATTTTCCATGGGTTGCGATAGGTGACCTTGACCTCACTATCCAGGCTGTGAGCATACTGGTTATTGGAATTGGTGCGCCACATGACATCGTCTCTTGGGCATTTCGACATACATCCGTGACAAGTGACATAGTTCTCACTGGACATTCTCATGGCGTGGTCATGCTCCATGGACTTTCTGGTCAAGTGACAAGGTGCAAAACTTGACCAATGTTGGGCGTTTTCTAGACTTTTTAGCGTTCTGTGGCCAACGCTGTCCCTTGCCAAGGTGCTTCACAAACCTCTTCCTGCCATCGCTCTGTGCGTAATTGTGGGAAAGTGTGGCATATGTTGATGCTTGAAGGCTGGATTCCAGCCTTCTGTTTACGTTTATTATGACAAACATTAACCGTTAAAATGACGATGCATATGCCATGGAATGAAATAGCATTATAATTAAAAAGGAATTTTCTTTCTGAAAAAATGTGACATTATTGAACATTGCCTTGCTCAGATTCATTGGCTGAACAGATTTTCATATGAATAAAGCCATAAAGAGGACAGGGGGAGAGTGTGCTCATGTGGTGGGATGGGGTTACATTATTAGTGTACATGATGTTCTATTAAATCGCCAGCCAACAATGGAGAACGTTTGCACCAGCCTTGCTTTACCTTAGCAAGCATCGATGGTATGTGTCTGTGTTGCGTAGGTATGTGTGTGTGGCATGTATGTATGTTTTGCCTTCCTGGTTTAAAAAAAAAAAATTTTTTTTAAGTTTTCTTTTTTGTTTCGATTTGTTGTGTAATATCTCTTGTTTACATATTCTCTTCTCAAGAGGTGAGTTTGCAGAATACGGTGATGTACAAGTTACGATTTTCATTCAGACAAAGTGTCAGTGCTTGCAGTACCTTGGTGTTGTTACATGGTTCTTCTCCATTCTGGCAGGGACTGTTGGAGTATTTTCATATGTGGAGTGCGGGTGAAATGAGAGGTGGAAGGACCTTTTGTGTGAGAGTCATTTGTTAGGGTGTACTGATCTCGGTAAACAGCTCTGTGGATTTCTGTATGATGGGAAAGGTTGTGGCTGCAGTGTGTGAACTTCAGTTGTTCAATGCTGGATTTGCATAGACTGGCGGCAAGTGTTAACATTAGTCATCTCCCACACACACACACCACCCTACTCCCCCCCCCCCCCCCCCGCCCCCCTTTTGTTTACCATACCTCTTTTTTTTTTTTCTCTTTGCGGTTATGTGCTCCGACATCAAAACTCCAGTCATCACAGAATATTTCATCAGAAACATTTCAGTGAAAATATGTAATGAAGAGTGATTAAATATATTTTGCCGATTGTGAATAGTGTGAAGTGTTAAGAAGCAATGAATTTTAGTTAAACTGTTCACTTGTGAATGTCAAGGTGACTTTACATTTCAAACTTGTGAATGTGAAGCTAACTTTACATTTCCTCAATGTATCATAAATAAGAAAAAAAAAGAAAAAAGGAAGAAACACGTGAGAAGAAAACAGGAAATACAGCACTACTATGAGCAGAGGTAATGATTTTGTTTTTATTTTGAAGATCGACGCACTCACAAGAGTTAAACTCAAAACAAAAGGCTATCGACACACTCAGTTTTTGTATGGACCAGATGTCAGGGTCCGTCATATAGAGATCAAGGAGCTTTGCTCCCATTAGAAAAGTTTTGGGGGGGGGGGGGAGGGTTAGCGCCAAGGTATTTTTTTTTTTTTCTTTTTTTTTTTATAGATGAAGGGGTGTGTTTGAGAGTATCCATCCCCTTGAAAGATCTTATGATGAAGTGTCATTCTTAATGTACAAAGTGTGTTGGCAGTTCAAATTATAGTTTCTTGCTTCAATTAAGCAAGGTCTCTGTTGAAAGGCATGAGAATGAAAAGAAGATGGGGGAAGCTGGAGTAGGTTAGGTAAAACTACAATCTTGGCAAGGGAGAAAAAAGGCATTTATAACAGTATTACAAACACAGCAACACTAATATCATAAGACTGCTCAGTGTTTTTCTCCCTTTTGTTTGCTGAATAGATTTATCATTTATAAATGCGTTCGTCTAGTCTCATTTTTTTTCAGCCATTTATGGACAGTGTTGCTCATTTTGGTTTAAGATTTGTATTAGCTAGTTGATGTAATAATCCTGACCAGATTTATGCTGATGAATGAAATAATCAAAAGGTAATGTCTGTCCATGACATCTATCATTTTGTTAGTTTTCATAAGTCATGTTTGTCAGTGTCATCAAACCTCCTCTGGTACAAGTTACAGCCATCGTTGTTTGGTTTCTTTGCTCTTTCTAGTCCTGGACAAGGGATGAAAGAAATTAGGATGGAGGGATACTGGAGATTGAAAATCAAACGTTGTCTTCCCATGTGTGAAAGTTCTGTCCTTATTTGGTTTAATTTTGCACCAACTCAGTTTGCAAGCTTTTTTCATTCCTTATTGTGTGTTCCCATGTGTAAAAGTCGCGTCGTCGTCTTTTGGTTAAATTTTGCATCAACCCCAGGGTGTAAGTCTTTTCATTTATTACTCTTGTGTGTGTGTGTGAGGGGGTAGGGTCTGTTGTCAGTGTGATCATTTTTCTCCCAGAAGTCTTTGAGACAGGGGTTTCCAAGGTGGCCATGATAATCCAACAGAATGGCCATGTGTCATCAGATTAACAACCAGCCTCTTCTCTAACTGTTCCAAGTGGTTGTTTCTGTTGATAGGGAAGCTTTTTTGTGTCGAAACAGCTGTAAGATGCTATGAGTTTGGTTGGCTGTGTTATCAACTTTTGTGCTTCATTGTACAATGTTCAGGTGGAATTGTTCATATTACTCATCACATTTCAGAACCACAAATATAATAGTGCAGTTTTGCTTGTGCGAATTTCATCACATTGGAATGGAAACTGGATAATTGGTTTGTTGTGTGTGTTGGTCAGCCCTAAAGCGTTGAAATATATTTGGGGGAAGTTGTTTTTGTGTAGCAAGAAGTGTGAAAGAGAAGCGAGGCATGTTGCATTTTCAGAACTGCTATTTGATGATGGCGATACAGATATTAAATCAACATAAAAAGTCAGTGGTGGTGCAGGGAGTTTGTACTGTGTGCGGTGGGCTTGTACATTTTGAGCATGCATATGATAAGATTTAAGATAATGTTGCTTATAGCCCAGCCGACCACAAAGGGCCACATCAGGGCTGTCACCATGTTAAAATCCACTCACAAGTCAATTCATTCACACAATTCTATAAAATGCATCCCGAAAGTTTGTTAAAAATCTTTCCACAGTAAAATCTCAGATCTGATGAAAAATGTTAATCTCTTTCAAGAACTCAAAGATCGCGTCAGGTGGAACATCTCTGAACAAGGCTTTCATGGAATCTGCAGTAAAATATTTGTGTCTCACATCGTGCAAGTCCTAACACTCTAAAAGAATATGTTTCATTGTGAGTGGCACATGACGTGGAATGCACCATGGAGCTTCTTCACTCTTTAAAAGGTAGGAATGAGTAAAATACGAATGGCCGGTGTGCAGCCAGCATAGAATTAGAACCATTTCTTCTATGCGATCACCAGACCCCGGACTATTAACAACATGACTAACGAACAATCATGCATCGCATCACAGTGTCAGTCAAATATAACTGTTGGTTTTCATTTTATGTTGAAGCAACAAATCATCACCTAAAATGGGGAGTTGCCAGTTAGCTGACACCACTGAAATCTGGGGTGAAACTATAAAAGATGGTAAAAATAATACATGAAAAAAAGGGGTTTTGTTGTATATAAAAAGATGGTGCAAGAACTGCAGACACTTTCACCCTACATGGTGCCAAAACTGCAGGCACTTCACCCTATTTGGTGCCAAAAAACTGCAGACTTTCATCCCAGATGGTTCCAAAACTGCAGGCACTTTCACCCCAGATAGTGCCAAAACTGCAGGCACTTTCACCCTAGATAATGCCAAAACTGCACGCACTTTCACCACCCTAGAAGGTGCCAAAACTGCAGGCACTTTCACCCTAGAAGGTGCCAAAACTGCAGGCACTTTCACCTGAGAAGGCGCCAAAACTGCAGGCACTTTCACCCTAAATGGTGCCAAAACTGCAGGCACTTTCACCCTCTCTTCCCAGTGAGGAGTAGCCATGGGACGCAATGTCTTCTGTGTTTACAGGGTTGCACGACACTGTATGTATGTGTACATGTGTGTGAGAAAGTGCATGCATTTGTGTGTGTGTGATCGCCTCCTTTCTAAGCTTATAAAATAATCAAACTTTATTCATCCAGTGTCCATACAAATCACAGAGTTTAAGAAAGTACATTTTTCAGGCTGGCAAGTCTCGGGAGTTGCAGGAATTTCTACTCCCCCAAAAAGTCGGGATCCTTGAATGGGTTCAAGCTGGGTTGATTCCTATATCGCAAGTGCTACCCTCATGCCTGTTTTCCCCAAGACAAAAGCCCACAACTTTCCTGAAGCTATGTGGACGAGTTCTCTCTCAGTGGAATTAGCAAGTCAATGTACCCATTGCATACAGTCAGATCAGTTCAATTCAGTTCATTTTGCATCCCAGCCAACTACAGGAAGCCATATCAGGGCTGTCATTCTTCTAAGTCAATTCTCACAGTCGATCAGTCTATACGATACACTGTGCACCGCACCATACACATTTCTCTTTTCCGTATACCTGTTTAACTCTATGTCACAAAACTTGGACAGAGTAAAAAGATGTTATGTTTTCTAGACCAGCCAACCACATTGGGCCATTTTAAGGCTATCACTGCATCTACAGACAATTATGTCAGGGTGTACACTAATATATATCTCAGCATCAACCAGGCCTGAGAGATAGATACCTGCAGTGTTGGCCAGGAAATTCTGACAAGGAAAAAAGAGACTTCGTTTCTAAGATGTATTTCAGTCTCGGTCTCCTTTGTCTGCACATCTCATAAAATCTCTGCCTAGGGTCATCTCTTTAAGTCTGTCTCTCTCTCTCTCAGTCGCAATCACTGGTGATCTCTGTTTTGCTGCAATGCTAACTCTCAATCAAATCAACTAACAAACAACACTACTTGGGTAGAGGCTTTGATAGAATGCTGACCTTTAGAAAACATGTTGAGAATAAAGTATTGTACTCAAACGTGAAAAGGTCTTCCTGCCATGAAAGCAATGGTATCTTAAGACAATGACCAATGTAATCTCTACCGACCATCACACAGTTGTACTTGGTTTGATTGATTACAGATTAGGGTTTACAACATTGGCCCAGAGCAATACCTTTAAACTTAGGAAAAAACATCAAAATGAAGCAATCTTGAGAACTGAAAGGACACACCAATATGAAGCTATGCGTTACTTGCCTGACCTCTCTTCAACGGAGGTCAGACACTGGTTACAACAGATGAAGGCGTATTTTAAAGCACCTGAAAATCCCCAGAACCCATACATGAGGCAACTGAAACAAAAGACACTCATTTAAAATGGAAAATCATGGATGGGACAGGCTGAAGACAACATAACAGCTTTGTGTGTCAGTTATCAAAACTCTGGCATGAACTTTACATAGATGGATGCAGCATTTTAACTCCCCAAATTTGAATTATACAAATCTTTTACCAATTCTTCATTACTTCAGAATCTGGTCTGGCATTCTCCACCAACTTTCAAGTCTGCACTTACAATGTATCTAGCTTAGAAAGGAGGCAATCACACACACACACACACACATTACGAAATATTACTAAATATACATGTCACTTGCACACTTTGCTCATGTACAAATGAGCTGGTCACCGTATCTAGTGTGTTTATGTATGCAACATTATGTTCCAGTGTGTGTGTGTATGTGCGCGTGTGAGTGTGCTGTGCGCGTGTGTGTGTGTGTGAGTATGTTTATGACTGATGAACACAGATTTGTGTGTGTGTGTGTTTCTATATATTTTTTAGATGTTGAATTATTAAAATATTAAAACTTGTAAAAACGCCCTGTAGCCTACGTTGTTAGGATGGTGGCTATAGAAATTGTCCTCATTATCATTAAATTCTCAACTTTATTAATCCATAAAAACATGTCAATCAGCACACAATCCAGCATCACTTCAAGACTTTATTGAATCATTGAACACCAACACATGTCCATTAAAACATGTACACTTTAATAAAAGGGAAGGAGGGGGGATGTGAGGGGAAGGCCAGGACCATGTCTTTGTGTGTAGCATATCTTGGTGTAGTATACCTTGCTATGTATTACCAAATTCCGGCGACAAAATCTCTTCAACTTCAAAGTCTACATTTGTACCTAATTTTTTTCTAATTACGAAATTCACACTGCTGCTGTGTTACTTTTGCAACATTCTAACTACAACCTAAAGTAAAATATTATCCTCTCCCCTCCTCCTTTTTCTTTTCCCCATGTCTGAGCAACAATGAACAGTAGGCACACTCTTCTCTCTACTTCATTACAAGGTTCTACAATGAAACCTCCTGGAACCAGAAACACCTTCAAGTGGGCTCTTAAATGCCAGGGCACAGTCACCGGGAGGCACATCTTTTACTCTGAGAAAATCAGACATGTTCCAGAAAAGCTGCATTAATTTGGAGATTTTCGTTTCAGTGTACCTAAAATGAAAGAGGACGCCATACTGGCCGATATAAATGGCAGAGAAAAAGGCCAAAGCCTTTCATGTGGATCATACCCTCTTTACCTATGTATTTAGTCTGGGAGAAGGAGAGAGAGAGAGAGAGAGAGAGGACAGAGGCAACAGTTGCTAGGCATTTGTGTGGCTACGTTTACACCACTCCAGCATCTCTCCAAGAAAGTATAGTGCTGTAAGAGGTTCCTGGTGATATCTACAACAGAATTTCAACGCTTGACAGATAAACTTGTAACTGTGATCTGCTAATTTACCACTTTGGTAGTCGCATGATTTTTTTTTTCACCTGTGAATAGAAAGTAATATTCTCTCTTTTTGTCACTTTGATTCATCACTCTTGTTATCAAGTGTTTATTTACTGACATTAATTCCTTGTATCTTGTTCTCATTTTGCCTAAGGTGAAAGACATCAAAATTAAGTCAAAAGAATGACAAAATCTGGCCAGCATGCATGCTTTGTAGTACTGACAGACTGCTATAGAGCTAAAGTTTGGCCAGATACTTATAACATAGCATCATCACCAAACTGACGTGTTGAAGCAAAATGCCAAAATCATATAAAAACAACCCACAACATATAGGTGAAAATGAACGAGTGATCAATGACCCAAAACAACACCATCTGGAACAGACACATACATGCTAACAACAAAAAACGAAAGAAAACAATGTAAAGAAATTACATCCTGACAACTCTGAACGAACAAATCCAACCCACAGCAATGGGAGACAATCACCTTCTGTTTACCTCTTTCTGCTTGCACCCCACTAGGCTGGGTGTCAATCTTGGTTCTCATCTTGCACATTTAACCCTTATTCCACGTGTAAATAACAAGTACAGCATGAGTAATTTTTTCAGCTTTTTCCTTACTGTATCCTGTGCGGATGTGAGAAAAATTTGAAATGATGTGGCGATTTAAAAAAAAAAAATTTTTTTCCATGTGCCAATAAAGTTGAATACAGTAAGGCAAGTTTATTATTAAACCATAGCACAAAGATCTTTTTCTAATGACTCGTAAAATGTTAATACAACAGCTATATAAATGTACATAGCTGAAGAAAATAGACTCGTTATAACAAAGAGTCAAGTGTATTGGCAGTTAATCACAAAATGCAATGATACAACCTGTCAGATCAAAAGTACTATGAGATAATAAAGGATCTGTCCGGGCCCTATTTGTCAAAGCACCTTGCATCACTACAGAATTCAAGCACAATGGAAGGTCAATACATTATACAAAAATCACCAGAGACACTGCTATCAAGAGATGATGATTCTGCAACTGCTGTTACTACACCAGACACTGCTGTCAAAAGGCATTGAACCAATGACTGCGGTTACCAAACCTGACACTGCTGTCAAAAGGTATTGAACCAATGACCGCTGTTACCAAACCTGACACTGCTGTCAAAAGGCACTGAACCAATAACTGCTGTTAATACCACACCTGTGTCAGGTGTTAGTTCAATTATTAGTTCAATGCCTTCAGTGTCTGCTGTCGAGAGACGTTGAACCAGTGACTGCTGTTACCGCACCTGACACTGCTCTCAAGAGAACCTGAACTAATGACTGCTGCTACCATCCCAAATACACTGCTTTCAAAAGGCATTGAACCAATGACTGCTGTTACCATCCCAAATACACTGCTTTCAAAAGGCATTGAACCAATAAGTGCTGTTATCATCCCAAATACACTGCTTTCAAAAGGGCATTGAACCAATGGACTGCTGTTACGATGCCAAAGACACTGCTGTCAAGAGATGTTGAACCAGTGACTGCTGTTACCATGCCAAATACACGGCTGTCAAGAGATGCTGAACCAATGACTGCTGTTACAATACCAAATACATGGCTGTCAAGAGATGTGGAACCAATGACTGCTGCTACCATGCCAAAGACAGCTGTCAAGAGATGCGGAACCAATGACTGCTGCTACCATGCCAAAGACACTGCTGTCAAGAGATGCGGAACCAATGACTGCTGCTACCATGCCAAATACACTGCTGTCAAGAGATGCGAAACCAATGGCTGCTGTTACCATGCCAAAGACACTGCTGTCAAGAGATGCTGAACCAGTGACTGCTGTTACCATGCCAAAGACACTGCTGTCAAGAGATGCTGAACCAGTGACTGCCATTACCACGAGAACCTGAACTGATGACTGCTGTTACCATACCTGACATTTCTGTTGAGAGATGCTGAACCAATGATGACTGCTATTACCACACCACTTCTGTTGAGAGATGCTGAGCCAATGACTGCTGTTACCACACCAGACACTACAGTCAAGAGACGTTGAATCAATGACTGCTGTTACCATGCCAGATGTACTGCTGTCAAAAGATGCTGAACTAATGACTGCCTTTACCATGCCAGGCACTGCTTTTTACCATGCCAAATACACTGCTGTATAGAGATGTTGAACCAATGCAGCCATTACCACACCAGACACTGCTATCAGTTCACACGCACAGA
Organism: Conus betulinus; assembly: GCA_016801955.1. Taxonomy (NCBI): domain Eukaryota; kingdom Metazoa; phylum Mollusca; class Gastropoda; order Neogastropoda; family Conidae; genus Conus; species Conus betulinus. The sequence continues at coordinate 370,741 of JADBJO010000149.1, forward strand.
GAATACTATGTTCAGTTAGAACACAAGTAATAAATGTACACCATTTTACTTTTTCATCTTTCCTTCCTTGTTCATTTCCCCTGCTCTTTTCTAAAAGAAATGAAACAACAATATACAACACCTGCATTTTGTTTGATATAATCCGAGCAATCCTTATTACATTAATTCAATACTTATGTTCTGTTAACAATCTTGGATAACCTTTCAGCATAAAAGGATATAAGATTAATATGGGAGTGAAGGACTTTTTTTTGTTAAACTTCATTTTCATCAAGGATGTCACTACCTGTGGGGAATCCCATATACACCACACCACCTCTGCTAAGAATGAGAACAAAGTGAGCAGAGGGTAAAAAGAACTGAATATGGAAAGACTTTGTATGGCAGATTCAATGTCGAATTTCAACCTGTCTTCCGAGGATTTCTATGACATCATCAACATTTACCAACAAGACCCACATAAAAAACACACACACAACATATTCAGAGACAACAGCATGACTTGCTCATAAAACAGAAAAGAAAACAATAAATTAAAAAAAAAAAACTCTTTCATACAGAAGCCACCTGAAGCCTCATTCTTATCCACAAATGTACAGTCGCTCTTCAAAAGCTGACAGCACAGAAATGCCAACATATTCCGTTTGAGGATATGTTCCCTTTTCATCGTGGGCCCAGATGACCTACCAAGCTACCTCACGCTGGGAATATGTATGTAGTCATGCAGCTGGAATCTGTATTCAGTGCCACATGCTTCTGAAACCTTGAAAGCTGGCAGTCAAACTGTTAAGTCACATTCCAGAGCAAGTTACCTCTGGCACAAGCCACACTGCTTTTAGTTGAAAATCAAAATGCTTGTCCAGATCACAAACAATGGGCACTCTCTCATAATCATACTATTGACAAACTGAGGCAAAGTCACAATATCCTTGTCATCATCCAATAAAGATGAAAAAGGAAATGAAAATATCTAAAATCTATGTATCAAGCTGGCATTTCATGACATGGGGGGGAAACATCTCTTTATGTAGATATAAAAGGAGGATGAAAAAAAACACCACTTGTCTTGACTTTCATCAGCTTCACTCTTTTTGTGCCCATTACCTGCCAAAGGATCAGAATTGCAGCCTATGCCTGGAGAAACACAGTAAAACACACAAAGACTCTTGTCTCTTTTTCTTTTTTTTTCTCCTTGTTTACAATTGTTTTCTTTTTACTAGGAGCAAAGACACGATGCAGCTGTGTCCTAATTCAGTTTAAAGGAAATCTTGTACGACCTGTTTTGTTCAAAGCATCACCAATACTGATCCATCTTTGAGAGAGAGGACAAGGGTTCAACATGTCATCCCTTTAAAATTTTGACCACGTTATCATGTCCCCATAACCAATAAATTTCGCTGTCTTTCAGACTCTTAACTTCTGGATTCATTGATACACAGATGGATTTTCTGTTTTCTGGCTAAATTATCAGATGCAGATATACAATGGAAATTCAGCAGATATCATGACAACAAGGTTTTCTGAGGCATACCAACAGACATACCAATGCGTAGATTTACAAAGGCGCACCAAGAAATGCCAGTTGAATAGATTTACCATGGACCTGACATCAGATGCATCCAGATTTACCATGGTTACCAACAGACATCCAGGTTTACTATGACAGACTAACAGTCTGATGTCAAGGTTTACCATGACATACCAACAGACCCATAGATGTCAAGGTTTACCATGACTTACCAACAGAACCTATAGATGTCAAGGTTTACCATGACTTACCAACAGAATCTATAGATGTCAAGGTTTACCATGACTTACCAACAGAACCTATAGATGTCAAGGTTTACCATGACTTAACAACAGAACCTATAGATGTCAAGGTTTACCATGACACACCAACAGAACCTATAAATGTCAAGGTTCATCATGACATACCAACAGACCTTCAGATGTCAATGCTTACCATAGTATACCAATAGACCTATGTACATGTCAAGGTTTATTATAGCATCCTATTCTGCTGATGTTGAAGTCCGCCATGGCGTGTGAAGAGACATACTGATGTCAAGGTGTACCATGACAAACAAATAGACATTCCAATGGCTAAGTTTACCATGGCATACCAACAAACGTAACGATGTCAAGTTTTACCATGATATACCAACAGACATGCTGATGTCAAGGTACCACAGCATGTGGACAAACATGTTGATGTCAAAGTTCACCAAAACACACCAACAGACAAATCAATGCCTTAGTCCCCATGGCTTAGCGATAGACGTACCATGGCCTAATTTATCATGGCATACTAACAGACGTACTGATGCCTAGGTTTACCATGACATACCAACACACTGATGGCTAATTTCAACATGATATACCAACAAACAAACCGGTGCCACGTTTGCCATGGTAAACACACAGACAAGTCGATACCTTTGTTTGCCATGACATTATCAACAGATACATGATGCCTAGGTTTGCCATGACATATCAACAGATACACTGATGCCCTGGTTTACCATAACACAGCAACGGACATACTGACGCCTAAGTGTACAATGACACAGCAACAGACATACCGATGCCTGGGTTCACCATAGCACACCAACAATGTATCAATGCTTAGATCTGCCCTGGCATAGAAAGAGACTACCGATGCCTAGGTTTACCATGGCAAAGCAACAGACACACCGATGCCTAGGTTTACCATGGCAAAGCAACAGACACACCGATGCCTAGGTTTACCATGGCAAAGCAACAGACATATTAGTGCTTAGTTTACCAAAGTATAGCAATAGACATACCTATGCCTTGGTTTACCATGGCCCACTAACAGACATACCTATGCCTAGGTTTTACCATGGCACACCAACAGACATTCCCATGCCTAGGTTTACCATGGCAAAGGAACAGACAACAGATGCCTAGGTTTACCATGGCAAAGGAACAGACAACAGATGCCTAGGTTTACCATGGCACACCAACAGACATTCCAATGCCTAGGTTTACCATGGCAAAGGAACAGACAACAGATGCCTAGGTTTACCATGGCAAAGGAACAGACAACAGATGCCTAGGTTTACCATGGCACACCAACAGACATTCCAATGCCTAGGTTTACCATGGCAAAGCAACAGATACCTAGGTTTACCATGGCACACCAACAGACATTCCAATGCCTAGGTTTACCATGGCAAAGCAACAGATGCCAAAGTTTACAATGACACACCAACAGACATTCCAATGCCTAGGTTTACCATGGCACACCAACAGACATTCCAATGCCTAGGTTTACCATGGCACACCAACAGACATTCCGATGCCTAGGTTTACCATGGCACACCAACAGACATTCCAATGCCTAGGTTTACCATGGCACACACCAACAGACATTCCAATACCTAGGTTTACCATGGCACACCAACAGACATTCCGATGCCTAGGTTTACCATGGCAAAGCAACAGATACCTAGGTTTACCATGGCACACCAACAGACATTCCAATGCCTAGGTTTACCGTGGCAAAGCAACAGATACCTAGGTTTACCATGGCACACCAACAGACATTCCGATGCCTAGGTTTACCATGGCAAAGCAACAGATACCTAGGTTTACCATGGCACACCAACAGACATTCCAATGCCTAGGTTTACCATGGCACACCAACAGATACCTAGGTTTACCATGGCACACCAACAGACATTCCGATGCCTAGGTTTAGCATGGGCAAAGCAACAGATGCCAAAGTTTACCATGACACACCAACAGACATTCCAATGCCTAGGTTTACCATGGCATACCAACGGACATACAGAAGCATAGGCTTACCATGGCAAAGCAGCAGACATACCAATGGTTGGGTTTACCATAGCACATCAACGACAAATTAATGCTTTGGTTTACCATGGCACAGCAGCAGACCACCGATGCACAAGTTTACCATGGCAAAGAAACAGATATGTTGATGCCTAGGTTTACCATGGATTAGCAAAAGGCATACCGATGCCTAGGTTTTCCATAGCAAAGCAACAGACAAACAGATGTCTAAGTTTGCCATGGCATAGCAAGAGACACGCCGATGCCTAGGTTTACCATGGCATACCAACAGACATACCAATGCCCAGATTTACTAAGGGACATTTCCAGATATAACATCAAGGTTTTTCCATGGAATAGCAACAGACAAATCACTCTAAGGTTTATGTTGATGCATTGCCAGGCATAGTGAACCGAGCCTCAGCTTCCAGCAAGTGGAAAATCAAGCAGCTGGAGTGAAACAGTTAAGAAAAACAAGCCAGCTTTCCTTTTCCTGACTTCACTTCCACATATACATAAGCAATCTGTCTGGGTACAGCAGTTAACTAAGAGAAAGGTCATGAACTGTCAAGCAGAAAATTTCCCTAAACCTAGACAAAGGAGATTCTTGTCTTTACAGTCCATTCCATTCTAACATGCAGTAAAAGTGTGAGGTTTCACTTTCCTATGTGTACTTGCTGGGGAAAAAAAAAAAGAGAGAGAAACATGGGAGAATAAACAAAAGAACAAACTCAACTGTGGACCTAAGGGGGCAAAAAAAAAGAGAGAGTAAAATATGTCACCCACCAATATCTCTCAAAGTGTTCAAAACCCTCTCAGAATCTTGTCAACAACCTTAATTTAATAAAGTACTGAAGCCAGCACATATAAGCCAGGGATGGGTCTGTCAGGTTACCTATAGCCACTGACAAAAAGAAAGAAAAAAAGCCCAACTTCTTCTCTTTGTTGTTGTTGTTGTTGAAAGAAAGAGAGAGAGTGCGTGCGTGCGTGCGTGCGTGCGTGTGTGTGTGTGTGAATCTAGGTTTAGACAAACAAGACTACTGACTTCTTCCATTTTCGTTTTTTCAGAGACAGACTGAAAATGACACCAACTATAGTGACAAAGCATCATCTCATTATCAATATGCTCACTCACCTCACTGTATTTGGGATATCTGGCTTCTACAGGGAAAATAACATTGGACAAAAATCAGAAGGAAAAACTCGTTACAGAAAATAACTATAAAAAGGAGTTTAAAAAGTTGAAAGAAAGAAATAAAACTAGTCCAGCTGACAATTTAACAAACAAAACAAAAAAAAAAAAACCCTTTTCAGAGACAAAAAAATGCACAAAATTTTAAGGAACATATGCAAACTGCTTAAATACATTACAAAGCATTTATAGTTTCATGTCGGTATAAGAAATACTGAATGTGAAAAGTAACAGCTACAAAACAGTGAAACCCTTATTTATAAAACTAACACTGTAACAGAAGACAACACACTATTTCCCTCCCTCTCTCTTGAGACAATTCTAGTTTATCATTCGTTAGTTGCCCATAAATCCAACAAATGCTACATATATGATCACACTGTGGACATGATAAGGGATGTTGTGAACAACAAAACAAACGCACTCTCAAAAACACAACACAATCTGACAGAACTAGGGACACGCCACTTCTTCATAAAACATTTATTAATTGTTCCCAAAACAAAGGACACAATGCACCAAAGCCCATATCAACAGCCTTAAATACAATGCAAAAGCTTTTCCCTCCCACCAGCTGACAGCTCTTTGAAACAGTCTGGTGTACACAGACACAGGGGGTGGAGGGGGGAAGAGTACATACAAAGCAGCCAAGGGACATTACTTCCTATGGTGACAGAAGTTTTGAAACATTAGAACGCTAATGAACATTCTTGAAACCACAGAATCTCCTGCCTGCAGAAACAGACATAAAATTCCCATTATTTTTTTCAATCCAACATAAATTTCATTGTCATTTCATTTTTTTAAGACCACTGAACACATTAATCTCCCTTGAGAATAAATGAATTTAAGAAATAGAAAAAAAGGTACTCAAAGGAAACCACAGACCTCTGCCAAAGCTGTACAAACCCTGGATCTATCTTTTGACCAAGATCTGCACCACAGATCCGAAATACAGTGGGCTTGGGCCTTCCGTCTTCCCATCAAGCTTTCTTCTTAAAACTTGAAAGGAAATTTTAAATGAGGCAGAGAACAGTAGACAGTAAACAAATTAACAAGTACGGTAAAACTTACTCCCATGGTGAAAAAATACACATCCATAACTCCAAACGAATGGTGCCTACAACATCGAATTGCCTAGCAGAAATGACAATACATGGCACACAGACTCCTTGTCTGTTCTGTTTGCCCTGTGCAGTCATTTCTGCTAGGCGATTTGGTGTCTTAGGTAGCATTCATTTAGAGTATATGGTATGTATTCATTTCACCATAGGAGCAGAGTTTCCATACTTTATTGTTTTCTTTAAATTGGTTTCATAGTTTTAGCCTAATCTTGCCAAATGGACACTGAACAGATCCTAAATCCTGTCTCTGATTCAGATCTGCACCCTTATTTCCTGAGTTTTTCTTTGGTCCACACTCTAACTTTCCTCTAAATGCACATGAAATCAGTTCAATAGGTTTTGCACAATCTCCTTTACAAAGAGGCAAAGATAAAACAACAGACACAGGCAAAACTGTACCCTCCTTAGTGGCAAAAAAAAAAATCTGTGAGAACTGGGCCAGTGTATAGACACCCCTTACAGTTACAGTAACAATATCAGGAAGCCGCCTCTTTCTTTCCCCAAAAAGTTGGTTAGGGATCAAAGTTTGCTCTCACTACCACTATGTACTGGAAAGAATCTCTTATCAGTAGGCAACAAAAGCTCTCATGGTGAACAGAAAAGGCAGAGCAGAGGCTAAAATCAGAATGTGAAACAGATTCAGTTTCCTTTTTTTCTCCAGAATCAAAAAAGGAGGAGCAGAGACCAGCCCATATACACTACATCACATCTTCTAAGAGCATATAAAGAGGGTAGGTAACTATATCCATGCAAAGATAAATAACAGAAAAATGATTTAAACTAAAGAATTACAGACAAGATTGTAGGAAATGGGAAGAAAAGGTAGGAATAGGAGGGATATAGAAAGGGGTGTGGGAAGATGGGACTATGAGTAGGGGTTGGATTTTGGGGCGACTTAGCAGATGCCTGACCTAGCCAACTTGAGGATAAGGCATTCCGTGCCCATCTGATATGGTCTACTTGTGAACATGCAATTTCCCTTAGTACTGTCGTCCACATGAGTGTGGTGATCTTTCTTCTTTCATAAACATACTATTATACATTGGCCATCAACGGAACATGGAAGCATTCAACACCAAACATGAAATTAAAAAAAAAAAAAGAAAGAAATAATGACAGTATCAAAAAAAAAAAAAAAAAAAAAAAAAAAAGAGGACAAACAGCTGAATTTCTGTTTCCAAAAAGTAATTGCAGGTATATATACAAATCATAGCCCTTTCTTTGTTTTGGCTAGTTATTCAAAGTACTATCAAGCTGCTTTCTCCTGAACAAACTACGTAACACAAAACACAGGTGTTTCAAAGGTAACAAAGCTGTCATCATAAAATTCAAAAGATCAAATACAACAAGTCATTCTCAAATGTCTTTGATTTTCCTATTCATACAGTCAATGAAGTTTTTCTTCTTCTCAAGTCTTTGCTAATATCATTCATATATTAGAAGCCTTGCTTCTTTTTTCCCTTTTCTACATATCTGAGTTGTTACCATTCATTTTTTGACTTAGGCTGTAATAATTTTTCAAATGTTTGAGCAGCTGAGTCACAAAATAAATAAACAAAAAAAAAGAAGTAAAAAATTGCCTGTGCTGTTCCCATTCACTCATCAGAAGGATGTATCTGTCCTCAGCTGTCTATGGTGTTACAATTCATTCACTGGAAAGCTTTACCTTTTCTCAAATGTCCACACCCTCACCATTCATTCAATCATGAAGATTTACCTTTTTTCTCCACTCTCTGTGCTGTTATCTTTCACTCATGAGAAAGAGTTACCTCTCCTGGATCAAGTGTCTCTGCTGTTTGGGTTCATACAGCAGCAAAAAGTTCTCATCCACCCAGATTCTCTGACTTCCAAGGTGTGCACGTCCAAAGAAGTCTGTGGAACTCTTTGCCCCTCACAATGAACTACAACAGTAACCTCCCATGCTGCACAACCACCATTCTCTTTGCAGGGGGTAGGGGGTGCAGGGAACTACCGTCACATTTAAAACCGGCGAGGGCGCTTGCCCCTTGAAGGTCCAAAGTCGTCAAATGGCATTCGATCTCTTCTCTTGAAACCTGCACGCAAGGTACGGAGGGGTATATAGTAAAATCTGCCATAGACAACCATTCTCCAAACACCCCCAACAAAGCCGCATTGATCTCTGCTCAGCTGCTGGCACAGAAGACTTCCTGTTGGATGAAATCCTGTTTCACCATCATAAATTCCAGGTTCACTTTGAACAGCATTTTCAGTGCATTTTTCATCTAATGTTGAAATACTGAAACATACATTTCTGGGTGGGTGGCAGTTGGGGAAGGGAATATCTAACTTCTTTCTGTCAAACATCCTTACCCATATGTTTTTCACTGGCGGAAATTTGAACATATATTTGGATGGAGGGATTTCTCACAATTCTGGAGTGTCTCAGACTAGTCACTAAACAGCCTTTTACCCATGCTGCAAGTGAGTAATTCAAGATCTCCACAGTCAAATTAAAACATAACGTCACAATGACACAATATCATCGTTTTAAAACTGTTCCAAACTGAACCACAAAAAAAGCTTTTAAATTAACTTCCAGAATGTAGAATAGTGAAACAGGATTTGACCACCATACTGGCTTTAGTCAATGAACACAATAACAGAAGTGCCATTTTATTACTGAACAAGGAGCCATAGAAGCGTTGCTCCTACACTGCACATCCCTAGCACCTTGTGCAGCCTGAAGAGACCTGAACAGGCACACAAGGTGGCAGTGACAGGGCTGAGAGACGGAAAGGTGCTGATGGTTGCCACAGCAGATTTTACTGTTGTCCCTCACTCAACAGGATCTTTCTCCCTCTCCCCCACCCCCTCCACCACTCCTCCCCCACACCTTCATCCTCTCCCCACTCTTAATCAATTCCCCACCCACCTCCTCACAACCTCTTAACTCCCAGGACTCAGCATCTCCCAGGATTCCACATAGCAACAGTCACAACACATGTCGTGAACCCACTGTCAGGTCACAGACTTACAGACTATACACACAAGCCCACAAGCCAAACTTCAAGTCCACTTCTGTCAGAGGGGTGAAAACTGATGTACCTTTTTCAGCTGCAAGTTTCCGACGACTGTATCATAAAGTACGCAAGGGGGTGTGGTAGGAGTGTAGGGAGTCTAGAGTGTCGGGGAGAGGGGGAGGGGTGGGAGTCGGGGGGAAGAGGAAGTAAGCACCCTTTAAAGGTCTGCAAGGGAGAGGGAGGGGGTCAGAGGAGAAGGGACTAACAGATCCACAGCTTTTATCTGATTTTCTCTAAATCAAGTGTATTTACTCATTAGTAAACTGGGCACATCAAGAGTGAATCACTCTTGTGCTGAGAAAGGGTTTGCCTATGCCTCAAAATCATGAAGAGTGTATCCTTTTGAAATAAAGGGGGGCAGCACTCGCATGCAAATGACAAGTCAGACTCATCGGGCATTTTCATTCGCACTTTTTGCTTCACACACAACTCGACTTAATACTGAATTAAGAAGACCTTGCTAGTTATGGCATAGTTTCTGACTTGAACTATTAAAAACAACAAAAATGGCTGCCATAGAAACCTATCAATAGGGCAGCAAAATCGTGACTGCCATCAGCGATTTTTTTCTTCGCTTTTCCCACCTCTCCTTACGGAACTTAGTCATTTTTTTTTCTACTAAACAGGTCCACAATCAATCTACCTCAGTTTTGCTCCATTTAAGCCAGCCCTGAAAACTGTGAGAAGCTTTTTTTTTTTTTTTGTTGTTGTTTTTTTTTTGTTTTGATAGATAGTTGGTTGGTTCTCAAATTTTTATTTTTTTCATGTAATGTTTTGTCACAAAGTGTGTAGTGTAGTCTTGTCAACAAAATTGTAGTACGCTATGCCAAAATTGTAGATCTTGGCAGCTCTGTAGACAGTCACATCAGTCACATTTTTAATGCAACAAAACATGTGACTATACAGCAATACCAAGTTATGTCCAGATTTGAAGTGAGTCTTCAAGAAAGAGGAGGAGGGTGTGAGGGGGGAGAGAGACAGGGGAAGGGAGGGGAAGGGGAAAGGGGTTGGTAAAAGAAGGGGTGCTTGGGGTGGGAGCAGAAAGAATGGGGCATAATAGGGGAGGAGGGGTGGGAATGGGGGAATGGGTGAAAGAAGGGGGGGGGGGGGGGGGGGGGGGGGGGTGACGGGGACAGGAGGCTGTTACTTGCACTGCTACTGCATTGGTCACAATGGTCTCACAAGAACTGTTCACAGTGATCCCAATCCTAGCTCAGAGATTCAAAGACTCCCCATAGAACATGGGTCATGTGCATCCCTTGCCACTGAGGACAATCAAAACACTGCCCATGGACGATCCCCAGGAGCCCCTGAATCCCCCAGCCAGGATCAGAACCACACCAGCTGTGCATAACACATCTCCAAAACACTACGCGGTCATCACTTCAGCCTCTACAGCTGACACTGGTGATCATTATTACCTTGTGTGAAAAATAAGCCAAAACACTGGAGTGCAAAGCAATACTTATCCAATACATCACATAAAACAGAAAAATTTGTTTTCAAGAAAAAGTGTATCCTTCAGGTGATAACTATACAAACTATGATTTTTAAAAAAATGCACATAATTATACCATCAAGATGGCTGGCTGTAACAGAATGGCAATGTGGAAAGGTAAAGTAGGAAACAAGAACAGTTCAGAACAAGTGAAGCGTGAAGACAGGAGGACAAGGGAGGGGAAAGAAGTGAGCTTCCTCTCTTCAGCTACAATTTTCCCCATTCTCCCTGCTCCGGTGGTTGAAAAGATTAAGCTCACCGTTTTCCCCTCCCTCTCCGCATGCTCCAGTGACTTCTTAAATGGATCAAGCTCATTTTTTTCCAATCCTTCTCTTCTTGATCATGCTCTCAGTTTCTGACCTGTCCCTGCCTCTCCCCTCTCCCTGTGACACCGCCGTTCAAATACTTGACCACCATCTGGAGAATATTGCGTACTGCATTTTAATTTTTAACTCATCTGTTATGTATGACATACTGGTCAGCATTGCTCTGCACTCTGTCCCATGGGTTTCTTTGTATTTGGGCTTGGTTTCAGTGTCACTGCAAAATGCCTTTCAGTCTGCTGCCAAACAAAAGGGAAAACTCTCAACACCCTCACCCAGAGTTCCTTAACAGAGGTCAAATCAGATCGTGTCTTGACAAATGCATGAATGTTAGCAATGCAACAACAAAAAAAAAAAAAAAAAAAAAAAATCACAAAAAAAAAAAAAATCATTCCTCGGTTGGGTGGATGGGGTGGGAGATGTTAATAGAGAGACTCTTCACTGGGATGTTTTAAGGTACAATGTTAATTAATTGATTTTGACAGCTATGGTGTTGGTTGGCTCAACGCTGCAGAAACTTAATGCAAACAATCGGCAAACCAGCAGCTATGAACACAGCCCTCAGATCTCTCAAGTCATGATCTGAAAAAGAGGCAGCTGAACAGCTATCCACAACCATGTTACATGCATACTCAAGTAGCCACTAAGCAGCCAAATGGCAATGTTTCATTTCTGTAGCGTTAGACAACCAGCTCCATTCTCTGCTACCAGCCAACAAAGGCCAAAGATGACACTATTTGTCCATGAACATCTAAGCATGCATTGCTATATTCAGATTTTCACTTTTGCATCCAACCAGGATATGATGAAGAAAGAGATTTTTTTAACAAATAAAGAGGAAGCATCCACTAATGTAAAAATCAGCATGTAGAAATGGGGTACCAAACCAGTCTGAATCAGAACGACGCACCACAGTGGCTACAGCAATGACAAATGATGTGAAAGTTGGACTTCATCTATTCGACTATCTTCCTTTTGGGGTGTGGGAAGGAATTTAACCATCATAACTACTCTTCTGTGCAAATCCACCCACAGCAGTTAACTATAAATCTGCTCACCATGCTGACCCTATACAGCATTCCCTTACATTTCTGTGAGAAGGCTTGAGCTTTAGGCACTGGTGTTTTGAGACATCTGCTCTAGCCCTGGTGGCTATCATTTTCAAAAAGCTGTTTCAGACACAAACATTTTTAAACAATTCCTTTTTTCCAGTTTGTGTCAAGCCTGACAATGAATAGCTGTGATACAGGACTGAGTATCTAATGTAACTGTGGACAGTTTTGTGACCATGGCATTGCTGAATCAACGACAGCACAGAAAGCAGTGTAGACTCTACAGGTGTGGTTTTCATTATTTCAAACTTAGGAGACAGTGTTTGAAGCCCAGGAATGGGGGATTTGGCAGCTATGTAAAACATCAATTCTGGATTTTCAGAATGAAGGTGAAGTCTGAGGAATATACAACAGAGCGTTTCATAAACATTTCCTAAACAGGTGTGGACTTTTCTATTTCACTTGTGCACTTGTCAACAACATTCAACATATCCTTATTCCCATTTCTCAACATTTTGCAGTATGCAATTTCAAGACGCTATTGGCTAACAATGGACACATTCTCTACCACATGTTTAAGCTGACAGTGCTGACATCATGGCAAACAATAATACCATCTTTTTTAACTGTATAATTGTACACAAAGGAATGTAAATGTGAAGCCTGTGATGCTCCTTTACTTTCAGACCAACTCTGTCTATCCTTTCCCTTTTTTCCCCCTTCCATCCCACAACCCACCCCCTCTCCCTCTTCCATTCTTCCCCCACATCCACACATACACAGCCCCTCTCCCTCTTCCATTCTTCCTCCACATCAAGACACACACACACACACACACACACACACACACACACACACACACACACACTCATGACCCTTTTTCTCCTGAACTCTTCCAATTTGGTGTGACCCTTTATCACAATTCAGGGTCAAGGTCTCTTGTTCTGAACTGTACAACCCAAAATATGTGATCTGAGTTGATATGGGTGAATCTGAGACATTTGATTAATGATGTTCCGTCAACATCAATCATTAACATTTCGCTGGTTCCCACCAACCAAAAATCTCAAAGTCATCCATACCAACCCTGAATGTCATTTTCCCAGTTGTTATGCAACTCAGAGACTGCAACTCTGGACCCATTCTTGTGAGTAAATCACTACAGTTCAAAGCCAATGTTGAGAAATGAGGAAGGACTGTCAACCAAACACTGCCTGTATGAAAGAAGCTCCATTAGATCAAAATTATTCACCGCATACTGTTAAGTGAAATCTGTTCTTTTCTGAGCATAATAAGCAAACAATACGTATATAGAAAATAAATTAAGAAAGATATTGAATAAATAAACAAATAATCAATCAATCAAAAACAAATAAATGATGGCAGTCATAATGCATGCAGCAAAGAAATATGCATTTCATCGTTTGATATTAAGAAAATCATCATACAATTCATCACAAAAATTAAAACTAACTGCAGAGTGTACTTGTCAAGTTGTCAAGCGTCTTCACAACTTCAGTCACATCACATACATCCTTTTCTCACAACATGTTCATTTCACACAAAGTCCTTCACATCTTCAGTGTCCTTCTCCTTGTAACTACAGGGTCAAACAACCATGGACACACATACAGAATCTCCCACAAGAGGAGTAAAACAAAAAGCACACATACACACAAACAAGACTGTCAGCCCCATTGAGGAACATTCTATTCAACCAACATGCCAAGCTTTCGTGTAAAAAACAAATTTCCACAATTTTTTTTTACTTTACTATTGAAAATGACATGTTCAGATTCTTTTTTTTTTTTTTTTTTCATCCCAACCCCTATTCCTCCAGACCAGTTGTTTAATTGCCTCCTGGGTTCATTATAACACTAGGGGGGGGGGGGGGGGGGGAACACATAGTGCAAAAAACAGATTTTGTTTAATAATTGTCTATAAGTACACAGTCTGGCAACTGCAGTTAGTATCACTATCCACTTCAAAACTTGGGATCTGTGTGCCCCCATATGAATCATGGTATAGGGAATAAGTCATCAAACTGAAGGCTGCTTCTCTTGAAATTTTCAGATCAAAAAGAGTAATGGAACTGTCACAGAAGAAGGGGAAGAGGTAGGCCATCAGGAGAAGGAATAGGGTGGGGTTGGGCAGGACAGAGAGTTTGGGAGAGGGAGTAAGTATTTACAGTTACAGAACAACCTTGACAGTTACAAGCTCTGAGCCCTAGGCTTAGAGCAGGTCTGTCTTCAACTGTTCTGACCAGTAAGTTTGGGGCAATTTCTTCAATTTCTTGAGTATCCCTGCAACTTTGTTGTCTGTATAACTTTTTCCCTTTAGCCAAAGCTTGTAACCCCTCAAACTCAGCCTTTCAAAACCAATGCAAACTAGCCTTCTAACTCTTCGAATATTGACCACACAAGTGTTTATAATCCCTTTTACTTAATCTGTTCTCAAAAAATGGTAGTCAAACACTCTACTTTCACCCAGCAGCGACATAAGAAGCATTCATAACCCTTAACATTTCTCTCCACTTCTCTATACCAAAATAGCGTCAACAGCCCCTTTATCTGTTCTCAATGCCAACTTGACATCTTTCTCTTCAAATACTAATCAAAGGAGCGAGCAACGGACTGTGATTAGCAAACCTAAGTCTAGTTACAACATCAAATAAGAACCTTAGTACTAAGAATCAAATCCTGAACTTTTTTTGCTTTGTTTGTAATGAGAATTTTCAAACAGTGTGTTTCCAGCAAAAACCTGCATGTCCCACAGTATGCATTCTCTCTCGTAATTTTGTTTTCTTTTCTTTTGGGGGGGAGGAGGAGGAGTATGAGGGTGAGCAGGATGTAACTGTCCCCTTCTTCCTGCTCCCTCAAAAAAAACAAACAAAACTGACTTTCACTTCAGTGAAAGTACTGTCCATTGACGAGTCATTTAGAATCAATTTTGTCTGAATACTGCACCCATCGTTAGAATTCCCATTCTCCATCCATTCCCCTCCACCCCCCCCCCACGATTAATTGACAGATTTAGTAGAGTGGGTGGAGGCGGGTGGGTGCCGGATCAGATAACAATCACAAGTGTTACACACACTGAAATCATAGGAGAAATTCATTTTACCATAACCAAATAACACTCTCTCCCCTAAAAAGAAAAAAAAGGAAAAACCCTGAAATACCAATAGGTTCACAAGTTACTAACAAATTATATTCTTAACTTCTGAGGAAAATGTATTTTTAAACGAAAAACAGGAAAACATATTTCTACTCCACAAATGTAACTTTCCAAGTTCAAACACATCTACATGTTACAGATAACCATATGAAAATACCCTTAAGATTCATATTCAGAGTTGCAAAACAATTCCAATTTCTTTTTTTTTTTTTTTTTTTTTTTCCCCTTCCGTAATAAATAATAGTGCAGACAAAACTGAAAGTGCAAAGCGAAATTAATGAGACTGACCCTTTTCTCAGTTCCCTCCCCAGCGCAGCCCTAATCTTACTTTGCTTGCTTTTATCTGTTGCTATGTAAAGATGACGTCATGGTCATTGATGATTCTCCTGTTGGCTCTATCGGATAAAGAAACAAACAAGTGTAGAAATAAAAATAAACCAAGTCCTGCAGTCTACAGCTTGACCATGGCTTCATCTTACTTCTGTGTTAAAAAATCATTTATCTAAAGGAGCCAGCAGAAAGCTGAGCTGTGGCTGGGCGATGGCATGTTTGAACCCCACTAAAGCCATAATTGTAGAACATTTTGGCCCCAGCCAGCTCTTATCCAGTCACTGACTGTGTTGTACACCTAAATGGGGAAGATGGGGAACCACATGGTCAAATTCATCCGCTACATAGATGCATCTCCGAGACTGCTACTCACAGCCTTTTTACGGGCCTCTACAACTGATTGGACTATAAAAACAATAAGAATACAAGTGCGTTAAGAAAGTTCCTAAATTTTCTGAACAACACTGCAGGTGTCTGTTTCTGCCTGGCTTTTTTAATCCTTCTATTTCAAGAGGATGCACAAAAACTATTGTCAAATAAAACAGCTGCAGATATGAAAGGAAACTCCACAGGTTCAGCACTACCATTCTATATAATTATCATTAAGGTTAAAAAGAAACAGAAAGAAAGAAAAAGAGAGAGAAAAAAAAAATTGAAATGTAAGATGGAAAAAAAAGCAAAGGAAAAATAAACATAAACAGTTATTTATGTATATCAAACGGAAAGGTAGAGAGGAATTAAGGGTCAACAGGATCATTCCCACTAATTACTCCTTGCAACTTCAGTTTTGGCTCCATCAATATTATAGGGTTAATGAATTACAAAAAAACAAAAAAAAAAAAAAAAAAAAAAAAAACCAAACAAAAAAAGAGATGTGATCAACCACATCCATTTATTATTGGGAAACGAAGGCCCTGAGACCTGTTTTCATTTCATTGGAACCACTGACAATGCCAAGGACATGGCAACATCCTGACAATCCCCAGCCTCACACCAGCATGACTTCGAACACACTGCAGTGGAGATTACCAGCTCCAGATGGTCAACATTTTATATTCTGTTTGTCTTTAATGAAAAGAGCAATTTTCATCTCAAAAAGAATACCCGTAAACCTTCAACTTGATTTCAGGATGATAAAGTCACCTAGGTTTGCAATTCATATCTATCTTACTTCTAACACTGACAGGATACCTTAAGGGTAACTATGGATGGAATCAGTAAAGCACCACATCACACATTGCTGCATGATGTGACAGCCCATGCAGATGAAGGCTGATGACTGCAGGAAGGAAACATGTCACCATTACTGTTCACTTCAGTGAGTACTCACACCATTTTGAGGGCACAAGGTTCACAGTTATTGCTCTCTTATCTTCTGACACACTGCCTAAGAGTCAAAGGCCATCAAAATCATAAATGCTGATGTCAACACTTCACTGTAGCCCTCAAAGACAAATTCAGTGACAAACTTCTAACCAAGAATGTCCAGATATCCTTGAAAACAGAAACAGCGGAAGAGGGGCAGGGGGCTGGGGATGGATGGAGAAGGTAGAGGGGAGGAGGAGGGGGTGATGAAGGTGGGGAATGGGGCTTTATTGGGAACGAGTCTTGACTATGAGAATCGTATTTCAGAAGTTCTTGTTCAGGAGGAACTGTACACTGGACATGATCTTAATCAGGGCATCTTCATTACGAAGGTGCCTTCACAGGAGGGGGGTCTAATTCTGTCTCGATGTCTTGACTGAAAAAGTTGTCTTATTCGGGGGAGCTGGTGGGAGTGGGGGTATCTCAATTATGACAATTTTATTGGGCAGGAAGTCTTCTCTGGAAGTCAATCCATTACAAGCAATGAGAAAACTGTTCTACATAATCAAAATGTCAACCCCACATGTCTGTAATAAGGGCACCTTTACTTGGAAGTACCTTTACCGGGTCTCAATGTATCAATGGAGATTAAACTGCTACCTGTTAATAAAGACCTCCCTTAAGGGTTTTATTTCATTATTTATTTTCTAAATGTCCTACTTAGCAAGGATGTGTTCACACCAAACAGGAATATGGCATCAGTTTGGTCAGATAAGCATGGGAAAATGGATAGTGAAAGGGGGGATAAATCTGGAGCAGAACAAGGGACAAAAACTAACAAAACAAAATGAACAAAGTCCTAGTGAGTAGAGTTTTTTTTACTGGGCGAGTTTGGTTAAACATACAGCTGGAACATGTGACTGCTATTCTAACAATGAAAAACAACTCTTTCCTTGATACATGCAGACCATCTGAAACCAGTAAATTCCAATCAGCAATGTTTAACAGCAACAACAACAAGTAACATCAACAACAGTTCTTTGATGATCATTCCCATGAGACCATGTCAGGAGACTTAAATAGCATGAGACTGTAGCTGCCAACGAGGGTATTAAAAGGCCAGGTCCATGTGCCACTAAATTAGCAGACTTCAATGCTGCAGTTTGCGCATTAGGAAGTCCAGTGGAGGGAAGGGGGAGAGAAAGGATGATGAAAGATGGAATGCACCATAAATGCATTAGAGCCATCCAATTTCCTGCTCTCAAAACATACTACTGTATGCCTAATGCAAAACTTGTTTGTTTCATTCTGAGAGACGACACTGCTAACTTAAAAGTCAGCACAAAGACACTTTTCTGGATATATGCACAACAGGAAGTGATTAAGGCACTGGCATGCCTATTTTTTTTTTTTTTTTTTTCTTTGCTGTTTTGAACTTGTGGACTTCAACCCCTGCTGTTACTTGAACAACAGTTGGGTTTTTATGCAGGAAGGAATTTCTATCCAGTCTCATGACTTTCACTGGACATAAATTAAATCTGTCAACATGACATTGCTCCTCATTTCAAATAACAACATGAAACACTTTTTTTTCTGTTAGTTCTTAATACACAATCTGATTTTACATACCACCTTATTGATGGTGCTACCAAAGTGCCAGATCATGGAAAAAACACTTTGATGGAATAAACTCGTCAAACCCTTACCATGCACAGGACTTGAATTTCATCTTCCAAGGCATGTAGCTCAACAAAGTTTACATCTCTTCAATCTACCTTTACATCAGTTTAAGTCTGAAACATCACCTTATAATTATGTGTGGTTGGCCAATTCCCAACAGGAACAACACTTGCTCAGTGACTTTCCTTCTCCCTTGAGTGAAATAAAAAAAAAAAAAAAAAAAAAAAAAAAAAAATCTCATGCATCTTTCAACCCAGTGCAATAATCAATGTCAATGATCATTGCATGATGATGTCCATGTGAGGGAGCTGCAAATGGCAACATCTCTTGGGTTCTCTTCTCAACTGAACACCCTACATCCACTGCAGTGTTGACTTCAACCATTTAATGGATTAATCAATCAATGAACCAATGCAAATAATAATGTGGCATCTATGCCTAACTTCTGCTTGGAATGTCTCGTCTTCCTTTTAGCTTTTTTCCTTTTCTTCTAATTAATAAAATACACAAACAAATAAACAAAAACAAATTAATCAATAAAATGAACCTAGAGACACACCCAAGTTGAAAGCATGCACAGATGTCAAACACTGATTTATTCAGCATATTTTTTTTTTATCTCCTAATCCATTACTACTTTTCAAAAACAATAAAAAGGGCAGTGAATTGCAATAATTTCAACTCCCTCCCCATTACCATTACCCTCCACCCTTTTCTTTCTCTCTTATCCCAAGATCCTTTACAGGACCTTCTTTGAGCAGTGTGGTGGGCATAAATTAAATCCGTCAGATGAGGGGTGAGGATGGGGGAGTGGAGTGGGTACCAATCAACAATATGAACAAATGCATATTGATGATGATGGTAGTAATCACAATAAATTCATACTAATAATAATGATTATGAATAACAATTTTTTTTTTAATGAAATAATATATAAAAAAAATAACACTAACTGTAATAGTGTCAGTTGATGAGAAAATGTTTAATATCTATAACATATACAGCCATCTATGAATGACTTTAATCTTTTTTTTTTTTTTCTTTTTACACAAAGAAAAAAAAACAAACCATAAAACAGAGGTCTCTTCTCTTTACATATTTTTTTCATGGCCGCCTTCTTTATCTATTTCAAGGAACCAGCTTTGTGAATGACTTTGTAATAAATATCTCTCTTCACTGGGTGGGGGGGGGGGGGGGGGGGGGGGGGGAGAAAAGCTAATGGCAGGAAAGGGCAGGGGGGGTGGGGTGTGGAAGACAGAAGTGGATGAAGTGGGATGGGGAGTGGGGACAAGGAAATGAGGGTGGTGGGAATCTGAAGGAGGGAAGAGCTACTGGTGTAGCAGGGCTGGACAAGCGGGAAGAGACATGAAGTTCAGGCTTTGGATGTGGGGTGCAGGTGAGGGCATAATGGGGAGGGAACTTTTCATGGAGTCCCGACATTAACCAGAGAACAGTATGGGCACCGGAGAACAAAGAATTCACCTTCCCTCTGTTCTTTCATTTTGAATCTGCTTTCCAGCAAATCAGTCCAGACGGAAAATCAATTCTCTGTTTTCTTTAGATGGTGCTCTGTACTGGAGTCTGCACACATCTACTACGGGGCCTAAAGTGTGCTGAAACTTACTTTCTTCCCTTTGGCATGATGTCTGCCTGTAAGGTGGTTCAAAGCTGCACGCAGGTAGACAGTCGATTTTTGGCACTGCCTAAACTCATCTTATGATCTACACACCTTTAATCACTTTGCCCTTTCAAAATGCCCATCATTCCATGTCATGGTCCTCTTCCTCCTCACCAACCAGGGAATTCAGTGATATCACAGATACCTTTTCAAAATAAGGCACTGGACCTTTAGAATGACTCATAATGTACAAAGGACTGATTTTCCACATCTCTTTTTTTCACTCTGAATGTGGGAAATGATACTGATCATTAACATCCATCATAAAGCACTTTCTCTGTGACAGCAATGAGAAGGCTGTGCAGGATCGTCAGTGAAGAAAGGTGTGCTACAAGATCAGGTGGTAACAATGCAAGCAAGCCTTCACAGCTGCCAGTCTCCTCATCTTCCCATCTCTCTGAGTCAGGGCTGGGGGGGAGGTGGTGGGAGGAGGGGGGGGGGGGGGGGGGGGATAGAACGGGAATAAGTCACTGTATCCTTGGGCAAATTATATCCCTGACAAGTCTGTTCACACGACACTAGTTTTTTATCCCCATCATCATGTAAACTGAATACCTACAGACCCTACAAACATGTTGATTAAAAAAAAAAAAATTAGAGGGGGGGTGGGAGGGGGGGGCAACCAGTCAGGTAAAATTCTGAGAAGTGACCACCATGACAGACAGACCAAGGTGCAGGAAAGGAAGCGAAAAAAAACTTCAATGGAGCAGATCTTTAGCAATGCTCCCCCAGAATTCAGTGACACATCTTGTAACAAAACTACGATGAACATTTTGAAAATGCAAAAGACTCCAAAAGCTGTTATCATGCTTCACCAAGACAAGTTAGGGCCTCAGCAATCAATCTTATCCTCTGTGGTGCAGAGCAATGTTGTCAGCCTGTTTGTATGTTATGTTTTAATCATCAGCTGGGTAGATCCCAAAGAGATGGAAGACACGGGGTGCACTGGTGTGGAAACCTGTATTGTCTGGCTAGCCTGGCGTACTCACTGATCAATCAATAAATCTATCAGTCACATGACAATTTGTGAAAACATGTGTTCCATAACAATTTTGTTCTTCACTTTCCTTCTCTAAAACTGAATAATCAAACTACAGGGGTGGGGTGGGGAGGGGGAAGCACAAAAATTGGTGCTCAACTTTAATATGATAAGTATGTCTTTGTACACACCCACCATGATCAAAGTCTAGCACAGACATTTCTGCACTGTGATCAACAACTACTAGGAAAGTTTAACTGTTGATTCTGATGACGGAAGTCAATAAGCCTGCAACAGCCATGACTTGCCTAGTAGTAGTGTTGATCTCATTAACACTCTGCGTATGTTGTGTGCCTGTTGTACTCACATGTTAGGTTGATGTGCACACAGGATGATTAATGTTTCCAGATGTGCTGATGTGGACAATGAACATGACTTCATGTCACTTACGTGTTGACCTACACAGGTTGTTGCCAAAATTGATTTGGCCACAGGCAGGGCTCCTAGCAGAAGGTGCCTTGTTCAGAAATGATTCTTACAGTACAAAAAAAATGATGGTACAACACTTACAATACAGAAGATGGAAACTAGGTGTACCTGAACTCACCCCATTCTCCCCACGCCAGTCACAGCACCTGTCCTTCCTTCAGTGACAATGACCCACAACTTCTTCCTTTAACAATCAGGCGCTTCAGCTCTAAGCAACATAAATTACTGCTGGCACCGTCATGATTTTCATTCACCCAAGTCATCTATTTGTCCACTTTAATTAAACTGGTACAAGTCTTGGATGATGAACATTTTTTTTAAACGATGAACATTCTTTTGAAAAGACAAATACTTCATTATCCCCAATTTTGTCCACTCCACCAACCCCACTCTTGAATGTCTGGGGATGGACAGGGACAAGAGGGGAGGCGGCAGGGAGGAGAGGAGTGGAACAGAAGGAAGGGGGGTCTCAGGGATTTTCATTCTGGTTCTGGGAATGCCATTAACACCTTCACAGTTTTGAAATTTAAAATAAATCAACAGACATATCAACAGAGACATAAGTACACATCAACTAACAATCATGAACGCACACACTGGGCTGAAATACTGTAACATAATTTTTTAATACTACTGCTAAAATCAAAAGATGCCTCTTGTTTCTTTTCTTCAGTATCTGCAGAACAACAACTACCAAAACAAATCTGTAATTCTAATGTGTCTCTATAACCTTTTTTTCTTTAAAGTCATTTTTTTTCAGATTTCCTTCCCCCTTGGTAAAAATGTTTGTTTCTTCTAACTACTTTCTGATGACTTGTCTCTTTGATTTATTTTTTTTTTTTAATTTCAAGTTATGGGTGGCACACTACAAACAATATCACTATATTGAACAATCTTCTGATAATTGTATTACTATAGTTACAAAAATCTTTGGCACGATACCAATAAATACAAATAATTTGAAGCAATTACTTCAATGTCCAGAGCATTTAATTTGAAACAATTACTTCAATGTCCAGAGCATTTTCTATCTGCTTAATTAAGACTGCTTGCTGGTCAACATGCAGATGATTACTATGTTAATGACCCGATCATTTCTAACAGATTTCTGTCGATCTGATAATCCCTCTTTCCAACCATGCACTACAACTAACATACTATTGTAAGTACACTGTCTCTCAAACCCAACCTGTCAATCTCCTGGTCTACTCTTCAAAGGCACACAAAAAAAAAAAAAAAAAAAAAAAAAAGCAAAGCATGTTCAAGTCCTGACAGTGTCTGAAACGTTCATGCCCGTCGTGCTAACCCAAACAGCTGCTGCGGCACAACACAAAGCGACACTTACCAGGCCCTGGAGGAATGCCAAGGTCAAGATCAGGGAGAGGGAAGCCAAGGTCAAAGCCACCAGGTCTGTCCAGCATACCTCGCATGAACATTTCCCTCTCCATTCCCATGGGCTCCATTCGCATGGGCTCCATTCGCATAGGCTCCATTCGCATGGGCTCCATTCGCATGGGCTCCATCCCCATGGGGGGCCTACCCCGGCCCCTCATGAAGCCACCACGGCCTGGTCCCCCTCGCCCTCGGCCCCGGAATCCATCGTCACCAAAATCAGGCAAGTCATCCAGGAGACTGGGGATGAACCCTGGAGATGAGGAAGATGGAGTGTGGGTGGGCAGTGGGCGGTGGGTACATTTCAACAGGGTCAGAAATAATCAATCATGCCTGAATGCAAGAAGCAGCATGAAACACAACAACCTAAACTAAATTTGATTTCAGGTTTCTGACACACAGGACTCATCCAATTCTTTCAATCACAGATTGCAAGGACTTTTTCAATCCACCCCCACCCCCCCACCCCACCCCCCACCTTATCCCTGCTTACCCTCCGATCTATCCCACTTCTTCCTTGGGGACAGTGATGTACACAATGAACTACAACAGATAATGCGATACACATACTACTACTGAAAATGTCTGAAGCTGGCTCCTAGTGAAGTAAGTAATCATTAGAGACTAACACATAATTATCACGTCTTTCAGGACTGCAATCCAGTTGTGGACACTTTTTGTTTTCTCTTTGCTGAAGAATGGAATTTCCCTTTTATCTTCTCAAATGCTTTAACCCTTCTTGGAACAGGCTCACTCCTTTATAATGCACCCAAGCGAAAACTTATGAGGGAAGGGAGCTAAATCTTGATCCTACATGTACTTTCAATATTCCCTATAACTCCCTCTCTTGAGCTCATACGTCACTTGTGTTTGTGAAGAACTTATCTTCAATCTCCCTTTGAAAGGGCACACCCCCACTAGTAGGATTTGGGCATTTGTCTGGACAAATGAATATGAGACAGGAAAATACACACAGCATCAGCAACATATTTCAACAACTTTTTTCAATATGAGGGGGGAAAAAACACAGTAGCAGCAACAACGAACTCAAACAACTTTTTTTTTTAATACCTTGAACAAAAAAATAATTCTCAAGGCTTTCAAAACCTTAAAATTGGGGCTTCAAATCTTAACCCGTTGAGTGCCTTTAAGCTGTCAGCTGACGCCGTAGTAAAAATGTACTTCCAGTGCCTATGGGCCGTCCACTAACGTCATGCATTTTTCTTGAATTTTCATTCGTTACTATTCCTATCAAAGGACTGAAATAGAGTGTGCGTAGTAAGCCTTATATGTCTACAGTATTAAAATGATATGCAAATGACCACACGTGAGGGGAAAGACCATTTTTCCTCATCACACTGACTGGATGACCAGCCAGCGCTTTGTGTCTCTCTTGCAAAGATGGCGGCGCAACCTTCGATGAGCGTAGCGACCAAATCAACGTACTTACACAGCTGAGCGGGCTCTGCTAATCATTTTTGATAAAGATAATAATCTTTTATTCAGCGACTCACTCGAGCATGAAGGTGAGATGATGATAGTGATGGAATTGCCGGCCATATTCGTCAGTTATTGAGTCGTGTGCTGTGCGATCTCAAGAGTGTGTTCAGCTGACTGGTTACCAACGTCGAACGAGCTAGCCTAGTGTGTACTCTGCACTGCGTGCGAGTGGCCAGTGGCGTGTTAGTCAGCGTGAGAGGGGAGCGCGGCCTGCTCGCGGCGTGACACGGGCAGCAGGAAAGGTAGGGGAAGAGGAGGAGTGAAAGAGAGGGTTGAAGTCCAGCAGGGGGCGTGGTGGGGGGGGGGGGGGCGTGGTCGTGAACTGACCTGTCTGCATGAGGTGTGAGTGTCCGGATAGACTTCTAGACTGTTTTTACTTTCATTTACAGGTGTAGTGTGACAATACAAACTTTATTTTCAACTTTTTTGCTTTGTGTTCTTTTTTGGGATGTGAAGCTGTAGTGGTAAATACATATGTTTTTGATTGTGCAAAAAAATCTATCCCAATCTAAATGCCTAAATATTTTTTTATGATCAAAATTAAAACAAAAGAAGCCCAGATTCAAAATCTCAATCAATTTCCTTCAAAAATCATATATATTTCATGTTTATATCTTTTGTAGTTTCTGAGCTAGAATTTTTTGTTAATTATTACCCCCACATTAATTTACATCTTGTTTTCATTAATTGTTCAACTGCTCACTTACAGGCAGACAGACACACATACACCAAACACATCATACTGCACGACACTACACACATACAAGCTTCTAGTACACAGAATGGACAAACTTAAGTGGCGATAATGGACAATTCACAGCAGACATCACTGGTTGTGCTGGGCATGTCAATCCCACAAAACTAAAACAGCATCAACATCCAGAGTGCAGAAATTTCACTCTCTCTCTTTGACTTTATCTGATTCTTTTTCACCCTGATTGCATACTACATGTCTTTAATTATTTCATATCTAGGTAACGAAAGTGAAAAATATGTGTAAACTTAGGTTAAAAAGTTTTATCATGTAAAGGAATTTGAACAGACCTATATCCAAATTAGCAGCCACCCTGGTGCATAAGTCAGCATTACAGACCATGGTGGAGAGGTTGTGGGTCCGATTCTCATCAGAGGCATATATTTGTGCACTTTGCTCCCAAACATCTCCCAATTGTGTTACAACCTGCAGTGGATTCAAATGGGAGGAACTGAACCACACAGTCCAGCTTCATCGACAGAAATTCTGACCACCACAACAGGCATCTGTAGTATTTCTTGGACACGGCTGACACCATGACACACAATGAAAGGAAGCATGGTGGTGTACAGCCCTGTCATATGGTCTGAGACCAAAATGGAACCTCCCAGCACTGATCATTGAAAAATAAAAAAAAAGAATTAAGTTCTGAGAATTCAACTCCCTCTTCTCTAAGTGACCTCAGTTTCTACTCCCATTCCTGGTCCATGCCCGTGGCGTGTTCATGTCAAAGCTTTGGTATCGGCAAGTTGAAGGAGATCATGGATGATGACCTCCACACTGGAAGGTGACTCAAGCTGGACCCGTGATAAAGCAGTTCATCGGTTTGGGGCTTTGTGGACAGTATCTTGCATATACTGGATCAGAACAGACTCCACTGAAAAGACTCAGCAGCAGTGCATTGTCTCCCTTGGGGAACTGCTCTGTGTGAAGACCTGATACAGACTACTCCTGGTTGACAGGCTGCGCTAAAGCTGTGGTATCATGAACCAAGGGTGCAGACTGGGGATGTTGGAATGAATGGTACAAAGTTACGCCACCAACACAGTAGAGAAGATGAGACAACTCATTACTTTGTTTCCTCCTCACTAAACATCACAGGAGAAAAAGTCATAGCAATTTCATTTAGTGTTATACAGGAAATATCTAGAAAAGTTGCACGGGAATGAGTTAAGCTGTATTACATTACCTCTGTGTGTGTGTGTGTGTGTGTGTGTGTGTGTGTGTGTGTGTGTGTGTGTGTGTGTGTGTGTGTGTGTGTGTGCGCGTGCGTGCGTGCGTGCATGCGTGCATAAGTACACACAAGTCCATATGTATGCACACGTAAGCTTTCACAGCGTAAACCTTCACTTCCATAAATCTGTTGCCTTGCTCACACTTCCCTAACACTGGCATTTTTCTGGTCACTTTACTTCAAGCACAGGGCAAAAGAAGGAAAAAATGCACTAGACTGCTTTGTTTATAATTACCTCTACCACCTTCACGCCCACCACGTTCACCGCCTCGTCCACCACGGAAGCCCATGCCACGGCCGCCACGGCCTGGGAAGAATCGGGGCAAGTTCTCTCCCCGCTGGCTTGCTTCATCTTGTTCTGGTGCTTGATGCCACGCAGGTGCATAGCCAGCTGCTCTTGACTGGTCACCATCACGTTACACATGGCACATTCAAACATGTTCTCATTGGTCCTGGAACAGTCAGGGTCACCATCACGTTACACATGGCGCATTCAAACATGTTCTCATTGGTCCTGGAACAGTCAGGGTACCATCACGTTACACATGGCACATTCAAACATGTTCTCATTGGTCCTGGAACAAACATTCAGGGTCACAATCACGTTACACATGGCACATTCAAACATGTTCTCATTGGTCCTGGAACAGTCAGGGTCACCGTCACGTTACACATAGCACATTCAAACATGTTCTCATTGGTCCTGGAACAGTCAGGGTCACCATCACGTTACACATGGCGCATTCAAACATGTTCTCATTGGTCCTGGAACAGTCAGGATCACTATCACGTTACACATGGCGCATTCAAACATGTTCTCATTGGTCCTGGAACAGTCAGGGTCACCATCACGTTACACATGGCGCATTCAAACATGTTCTCATTGGTCCTGGAACAAACATTCAGGGTCACTATCACGTTACACATGGCATATTCAAACAGGTTCTCATTGGTCCTGGAACAAACATTCAGGGTCACCATCACGTTACACATGGCATATTCAAACAGGTTCTCATTGGTCCTGGAACAAACGTACAGGGTCACCATCACGTTACACATGACGCATTCAAACATGTTCTCATTGGTCCTGGAACAAACATTCAGGGTCACCATCACATTACACATGGCGCATTCAAACATATTCTCATTGGTCCTGGAACAGTCAGGGTCACCATCACGTTACACATGGCGCATTCAAACATGTTCTCATTGGTCCTGGAACAGTCAGGGTCACCATCACATACACATGGTACACATGGCGCATCCAAACATGTTCTCATTGGTCCTTGAACAAACATAGAGGGTCACCATCACGTTACACATGGCGCATTCAAACATGTTCTCATTGGTCCTGGAACAAACATTCAGGGTCACCATCACGTTACACATGGCATATTCAAACATGTTCTCATTGGTCCTAAAACAGTCAGGGTCACCATCACGTTACACATAGCACATTCAAACATGTTCTCATTGGTCCTGGAACAGTCAGGGTCACCATCACGTACACATGGTACACATGGCACATTCAAACATGTTCTCACTGGTCCTGGAACAAACATCACATCACATGTGGTGCACTCTGACACGTTGTCACTGATCCTAGAAAACACATCATGTTACGAATCTTGCACTCAGTCATGTCAATTTTATTCCTGAAAACGCATCATATTTGCGCTCAATTATGCCACTGGTCTCAGGAACAAATGATGTTACTTGTGGTGCACTCAAGTAAGTCGCTGGTCTTGAAAAACACATCACATTATGCTGGCAACCTCAAATATGTCACTGGCCTTGAAAAACACATCATGAACACACACGGCACACTAAAACATGCAATTCTTGGTCCTGAAAAATACATCACATTACACATGACAGACTGACACACTCAAACATGTCACTGACCGAGAAAACACATCACACTAAGAATGGTGAATTCAAATATGCACTGGTCTTCAAAAACACTTCACCAAGCATGATGTGCTCAAAAATGTCAACTGGTCTTGGAACACATTTAACTCTCTGACATGTCATCCTTAGTCTTGGAAAATGCATCATACTACGAACGGCACACTCATATATGTCACTCGTCCTGAAAGCACATCATATTACACATTTATGTACTTCTGGACATCACCAGTCCTGAAAAACACAACAAATTAAAACGCTGTGCACTCAAATACGTCTCTGGAACACAAAAACATATTCATTGAACATGGTGCACTAAAACATGTTGTCTGTTACTGGTTCTGGAACACACGTCATGTTGCACATGCACATTCAAACATGTGATTCTTGAGCAAACAACACATGACACACTCAAACATCTTGTCACTGATTCTGAAAAATGCACCATGTTACACATGGTACACACAAATATGTCACTGGTCCTGGAAAATATATCATGTCATACCTCACACACTCACAACATGAAGTGGCTGTCCTGAAATACAAAATCACATTGTACATCTCAGCATGATGTCAGTAGTCCTTGGACCTGCACCATATTATTCATGGCACACTCCTACATGTTGTCACCGATCCTGTAACACACTGTATGACACAAGGAGCATTCAAACATGTTACTAGTCCAGGAAAACACATCACATGTGGCACACTCGAACATACTATCAATAGTCCTGGAACATACACTGCTTTACACATGGAACACTCAAGTACACTGATGTTTGCCCAAGAACACATATCACAGTACACATGGCACACTAACAAATCTCTGCTCCTGTAAAACACAAGGAAACAACCATTCAAGCAATTGTTTAATTTTGTTTCTGGGTCCCTTAAACGTATTTAATTTTTCTTCACACAAAATTAATGAGTCTTTTATTCTGAACTACAATATTTATTGATGGAAAAGATTTTTTTTTCTGAAAAACGTTTGTATTTTTCCTATATTAAACAGTGTCTTGTGATCTAAAATAGTTATAGCATGCATGCAAGAAGTTTTGATCAATGTCCCTCATTCTCACTCATCAAAATTTCCCTTAAATGCAATGAATGTGCATGTAAGTGTCTGTTTGTATTCTGTGTGTCTGCCTACATTATGTAGGATTGCCTCTATGCGTGTGTGTGTGTGTGTGTGTGTGTGTGTGTGTGTGTGTGTGTGTGTGTGTGTGTGTGTGTGTGTGTGTGTGTGTGTGTGTGTGTGCGCGTGTGTATGTGTGCATGTCTGCATGTTCATATGTCCATTCATGTATCTGAGTGGGTGGAGAAGATGCCTAAAGTTGCAGACTCTTGCCAGTGAAAAATACATGTATCTGAATAACTCTTTCATATTAATCCAACACACACTAAAACACTGGTAAATGTTTCTCTCATAAATTTCTCTCTCTCTGTGCTTGTGCGCACACATGTATGTATAAGTGTGTATGTAGGGTGTTTGGGTGAGGGGGAGATAAGATAGGATAATGTTGCTTATAGCCCAGCCGACCGCAAAGGGCCATATCAGGGCTGTCACCACGTTAAAATCAACTCACAAGTCATTCATTCACACAATTCTTTAAAATACATTGTCTAAAAACTCAACCACAGCTTTGTTAAAAATCTTTTCACTGTAAAATCTCAGATCCGATGAAAAATGTTAACCTCTTTCAAGAACTCAAAGATCGTGTCAGGGGAGCATGAGCAAGTATGCGTGCACGTTTGTGCATGCACATATGTGTGTGTGCTTGCATGCATACAAGCATGCATGTTTGTGCATGTGTGTTGTTTGTGTGTTTGTATAAGTGTGTGTGTGTGCTTAAGATAGTGAAAGAGTGTGTGCGCGCGCATGCATAGGGATAAGGGTGAATTTATGTGTATAAGCGTGCATGAGCAGGGCAGAAGGGGTGCCAAGATGCGAGTTTCTAGTCTCTCTCCTAGTATTATTCTTATGCAACGCATTGCGCACATTACTGTCGCCAGCTTTGCTCTAGGTCTTACTTCTTCCCGCCGTTTCCTTGTTCGACAGTAAACTTGGCCTCAGTCAACCTCATCTTCTTGGCATGGTTCTTGCCATTGTAGTGCTGCTGCTCTGCCTGCTTCAGAGATGTGAACCCCACACCGCAAAGTGAACAGAATTCCCACTTCTTGGATTCCTGTAGAAAAAAAAAAAGTCTTCTTTGAAAAAAAAAAGTTAAAATAATTAAAAATAGTCAAAGATTACATCATTTGAAAGCTTGCTTTCATAAAAAAAAAAAGAAGAAAAACAAAGTTTAATTCATGTTCCATTATTTACATCCAGGTTCATTTTTCATCAAAAAACACTTTCTGATGATGTCCTTACTCCTTCTTTCATTTCATGTATCCAGCAAGGAACTTTCCCCACAAATGCATTTCCTTATACTAACCTGTCCAAACACTTTATCTACTACTACGTGGAATGTCAGGAATCGCTCAAGCCCCCCCCCCCCCCCCCCCCCCCAAAATCATGTGTCGAGCATGAAGCTCATTCTACTCAACCTACTGGAAAACATGAGTAGTCTCCCTTGAGTGACACATGCGACCTGCCCATGACACATAGTTTACTGGAAGTTTTACGTCAGAACATCAATGTCAAAGCAGCACTGCATCAGATGTTCATTCAAGGCCCTCTTCCCTTTGGAGGTTCTGTGGCTCACATTTTGGAGCGGTTTTGAGATACACCTTCCAGGTTTCCTTCTTCTAATTGCCCTTCTTCCTCTGCTTCTAACCTTCATTGCCCCTCCTTTCCTGGACGATAGTTAGCCTCTCCCATCAGCAGATTTTCCTTTCTTGTCCTCCCACCAAAACATGCCGGAAAAGTGCATGTGCGTGGCTGAGGTGAGGTTGGCGATTTTGACTATCCTTTTCCCTCTCCCCTGCCAGTTGGGGACACCTGAAGGCATTTTACCAAGAGCGGGAACAACTCATCTCAGACGAGAGGGCTTTGACTGTGGTATGGGATAGACTAAAGATATCCTTTTCACACACACACACACACACACCCCCCCATTATACCCAAGCCTGAACAGCAGCCTCTGCTGATTAACCTGCCCCCCACTGGCCCCTTCATCAAAAGATGAAGCAGGTTAACTTTCCTGTCAGAGCACTGAAGGTCTTCCTTCAGAGAACAGAGTCAGACTCCCATAATTTGCGCCTATGGCATAGGAGACTTGGTGCCACCATTAAGACCCCAGATGATAAGCTTCTGGCTTAGAGTGGTCGTCTGCCTGGCTTAAGTTTTCGGCCGGAAACCTCTTTCCCCCAGAGAGGACTTAAGGGCACATAAAGTCCGGGCTCTATCACCAGCTGCACCCTCTGGGGGAATTCTGCATTTCTGGCATATGCCTTTCAGCGGGCTGGAGTAATTTTATGATAAATCTGACTTTTGGGACACATCCTGACATGGATGGTTCTACAGCCCTTATCTTGTTACATTTGACTTGTACATTTCAATTCAGATATTTGCTTGGCTGTGACTTGCATGAAATCATGGCAGATTTTTCTTCCTGAATTTTTTGTGCCCAGATATACACAAGCCCACTCACTTAACTTTTGGGCAACAAATTGATTTAGCCCTGGTTATTGCTTTGACTTCAACAGTTCAAGTCAATGTGAATGCACACTGATTGACTACTTTTGTGCTGTTTTGTGTCTCAGTGTGAACAATTACTAACCAACGAGACACTGGTTGGGAACCTGTCTACATGTGCTTTGTTGATTTTAGGGGGTTGGGAACCTGTCTGTGCTTTACTGATTTAGTGGTCTTCTCCTTTTCCTGATCCTTTCTCATTTTTGCTTTGATTGTTCATTGCATAAGCGAGAACTAGGACACTCCTTAAAACTCCACGAATCTTTACTTCAAACCATTTTGGTTCTGGGTACTGAGCTCTGGAATGACTTGGAGGGCAGCCTTGTGCTTGAGTTTGAACTTCTGGTTCCCAAGTAAGATTCCAATATCCTTTCCGATATCCTGGCAATTGTTTGGACAGGTAAGTATGAAGAAAAGGATTTTTCCTACTAAATCTTTTTTATGATATACTTGCCTGTCCAAACAGCAAGAGCTCCCTCCCTCCTCCACGCCATTGAGAAAAAAGAAAAAAACTGATTAGTGGTTTGTTTTAGAATGAAGTAATATGATTCCGTGTTACTCAAGGGATGTATACCTATACGTTGAGTAGACTAAGCCCCCTGCTCTCCACACATGATTTTTTTTTTTGTTTTTTAATGGTGATTCATAATGTTCCACATAGTAGGCGAAAGGGCATTTGTTTGGATAGGTATGTGTATCATAAAACTACTTTTAACAGGAAAAATTGTTTTCAAAAGTGTAGTTAAAAACAAAAAAAGTACACAAAACTGTTCATCCTTTTTCTTTAGTATCCGTTTTACCTTCTCATCAACATGAAAATACTCGGAAATTCACCAAGAAGCAGAAAATCTGACAAAGCGTCACACACAATGGGCATACAAGTGCATGATGTGACTGGTCTGTGAACTTTAGTCTCTTTTCCCTCACATATTACATTAATAAAAGCATACGAATAAAAGAATAAACAACAAAAAACTAATAAAACACAAAACAAGCCATAAAACTTTCACTTCTCACCCTACTACCCCCCCCCCCCCCCCCCCCCCCCCTCCCCATTGTTCCCAATTACTTCTCTGTACTCACATCAAGCACGGGTGCTTCTGGCACACTCTTCTTCTCTTCCTTCTTTTTCCGCAGGTTTTGGAGTGGGGTTCTCACTGGCAGTGGGTGCTGCTGCTTCAGCCCCCTGGGCGGGAGGGACAGGTGGGCCTTCCCCACCGACACATTGCCATTGGAGCTGACAAAAAGGCGGACCCGCTTGGCATGGTTCTTGCCCTGGTAGTGCTGCACAGCCTGCAGGGGGGCGTTGAGGACCAGGGAGCACAGCTGACAGTATGTGTGGGTCATCAGCGACTGAAGCTTCTCCTGCAGCTCCTTGGGCACCTGCAGGGAACCATCGTTCTGTGACCAGGGTTTCTATACCCATTGTTCTTCATAACTTTTAACCATCTCTGAGCATCATTTTGATCCCCCTATTAAAAAAATTCTGTCAGATATGAAAGTCTGTTGATGATGAATTCAAATATATACGTGTGATTATATGCAAACACATGACAAGGACTCAACTATGCTCACTCACTGGCAACAATGTGAATGTGGTTATCATTTCTCTCTCCAGTGATACTATAGCTATAAAGTTTAATTAAAACTTCCTTGCAAAGAATGTTTGAGCCCCTGAAAAAGAAAGACTCTTTCAAACTTAATTAGTGCTTCCATTACCTCCACATGAGCTTCATAATGAACTCTAATATCAAAACAAAAAAAAGAAAATTTTACATTCTGAAAATGATAAAGACCTCTAGGAAAAGCATAGGCGGCTGTGACAGTTTGAACATGCAAGCTAAAAAATCAAAGCGTATGAACACACAAAGGTCGGCTACATCCACTCTAATCAGTCTGAGAAAGACTGATGTCATAAGTAAAAAAAAATTTTCTGAGAGAGAAAATCCAACCTGTAACTGCCTGGCAACAGGTACCCCTCCCTTCCCTTCCCTCCGCCTATTCTTTCCCCATGCAAAAACTTTTCCCTTGTGTAGTGTGATGCTGGGCAAGTGAACCAGTGAATCTGAGATCGCTACTTATTAAGTTCAAAGAAAAAGGGAAATACACCCCAGGAAACTGTACCCCCAGAACTGTGGAAACGTAACCTTGCCCACTGGAAACACACTCAAGGCAGAGATACTGTCTTACAAACCAGTGATAATTCTTACGCACAAATGTGCATCTCTTGACGCATAAAATTCCCACCTGACGCACTGGAATTCAGTCCAGAGCATCAACAAAATGTACCAAATTTATTGCTATGCAATGATTTTCTCCCGTACGCATTACAACTCCGAGCAACGCGTCAGATAAAAACACTTTCATCAATCCACCATGATTCAAGTAGATAAAAACGTAACTTTCCTCAACGTTATAGAATGTTCTGAATTGAAGAACGACATCCACTTCAGAACTCTCTCTGCTTAAAAATTAACACGAGTCATCAAATCAGACAACAACTTACCCAGTCTATGTTTGGACCACAAGATCATGTGATTTGGCCACGCGTGAACAACATGGAAAACCGTATGAAAATCAGCTTTTCAGAATCAAAATCTCAACAGTTCAGCTGTGACTTGTGGGTGATAATCCAGCGCATGGAGCAAAAATCAAGCGATCTATGCAACACTAGCAGTTCAGGTAATTGTCATGTCTCCGTTGTGAACGTAGGAATGTATAGCACACAATGCAGGAGTGGCCAACCAACATAGTTCTGTCAAAGGCTCCACAAATATTCATTCCTTACCTCTTCTGATCATCACTACAAGGCAATTGGAATATGGTCAAATAATGAAATGTATGTATCAGCACTTGCGGAAATGGTTCTCATTGTGAAAATTCTGTGATGATAATTGCAGAGGACAACCCATATATAAAATGTCAAGTTTCATTGTAAAAATCCTGATAGTGCTGGTTGTCACATCTAGTCACTTAACACTTTATTTACAATAGAACATAAATCTAAGTAAGTAATGTTTAGCATAATCTGGAGTGCTTCATTAACTTGTTATTAGCACCTCTTATCCATTTCTGTCTTATTCTTCTCTGTGTATTAATGTTGAGTGAGACAGTCAGAACACGTTCGTGTGTATGTGTTTCACAATTTGTGTCGTTTTCAGTGCATTTACAAGCAGTTGTAAAGTTTGACCCTCTAAATATATTTTTCATGACCCCTTGAAAATTTGGAAACAAACTTTTCATACTGAGTCTGACTCCCTTATTTTTAGGAAATAATTACCACTGCTCTCTTACTAACAAACTAAACAAAACAAAAATTAGTTGGGAAGCCATGAATATCTCATCAATTAACAGTAAGTCATCTAAAGTCTCTCCAGGCTCCAACTATCCTGTTTTCTACTGTGGTATCAGCCTCCAACCCTTTTACAGGTATTAAATTACTTTAGTGTACTGGTTTGGTAGTCAATTTTTATTCACAATTCAATAAAAGGTCTTCTAGTTTACCTCACAAACAGTCAAAAACACTTACATCAATTACTGGTGGAGCCTTCAAAACCTTTTCCACATCTTCTGCTGTTGGATTCCCATCTGTTTTAACAGTCACAACCGACTCTTTGATTTTCCTCTGGATCTCTTCTTCACGGGCTTTCTCCTCTTCGGTCATCTCTTTCCCTTCTTCCGCCTTGCCTGCGGTCTGCGCTTCACTCTTTTTGGCATCAACAGTGGCAGTTGTTGGGGCAGCCTTGGCGCCTACTGGTTTGGGAGTAGACTCAGACGGGGTGGCTGATTTGGCACTAGCTGTTTTGGAAGTGGATTCAGATGGAGTGGTTGGTTTAGAGGTCTGGCTGCTGGCAGCAGGGCTCGACTTGGTCTCCACTTTAGCTCCCGTTTTGGGGGATGTGTCTGCTTTGGCAGGTGAGGTGGACTCTCCTTTGAATGAAGCAGCGCATTTCAAGGCAATCTCCGCTTGCTTCTCTATAGCTGATTTAGGCTTCTCGTCTGTTTTTGATGGTGTGTTCGTCTTAGACGTAGCTGTGTCTGCCTTAGTAGTTGGAGCTGTTTGACGGTTTACTTTGCGAAGTGGAGAAAGGTTTTCCATGTGAACCCCGTCCAAAGGGTTCACGATCACCACTGCCAAACATGGGCGTTTTTTGTGTGCTTGCATTGAGCCACCAGGGATAAGGGGTTTAGGGGCATCTGGTGATTTAAAAGAACCACTGCCTCCAAAGCCCCGAGAGTCGTCTCCTCCAGACCTGTCTTGACCAAACGACCTTCCAGGGCCAGTCTGGGGGCCACCCTTTCCTGCCCACCCACCTCCGGACTTGAATCCTGCTGGTGAGTTGTCACGTTTAAAGTCTTCCTGTGGCCGACTCCAGTTTCTTTGTCCATCTCTATCTCTCCCTTGACTGTTGCCTACATTCCGATAAAGTCAGAGCCCCCAAATCCTCCTCTCCCTCCTCGGCCAGGGAAGCCAGGGGAAGAGTCCCTTCCTTGGCCACCCATGTTTTGGTTGTTAAAGCCGCCTCTGCTCTGGTTATTTTTGTTATCAAAGCCTCCTCTGTCCTGGCCAAATGACCCCCCTGCCCCGACCCCCAGAACTGAAGGAGCCTCGACCTTGGCCCTGATTGTTAAAAGATCCCCTGGTTTGGTTGTTCCCAAATGATCCACGGCCTTGGTTGTTGTCAAAAGAACGTCTGCCAAAGGAATCTCTGTCATTGTTGCTAAACGTACTCCTTCCCTGGTCTTCCTCAAAAGATCCTCTGTTGTCAAATGAGTCTCTGTCTTTACTTCCAAAGGAGCCTCTGCCTCTGCTGCCATCATAGGAGCCATGTCCTCTGTTGCTGTCAAATGAACCTCGGCCTCTGTTGTTATCAAATGACCCACGACCTCTGTTGCTGTCGAAAGAGCTGCGACCTCTGCCACTGTCAAAGGAGCCCCGCCCTCTACCACTGTCAAATGAACCACGCCCTCTATTGTTGTCAAAAGACCCTCTCCCTTGGCCTGATCCAAAGGAATCTCTCCTCTGATTGAAGGAGCCTCGTCCCTGACTGCTCCCAAAGGAGCTCCTGTCTGATGTGTTCCCAAAGGAGCCCCTGTCTTGACCTTCTCCAAAAGAGCTTCTATCCTGCTTATTGCCCCCAAAGTCTCTGTTCTGACTGCCACTAAATGAACCTTTACCCTGACCAGTGCCAAAAGAGCCTCTATCCTGCACATTGCCGTAGGATCCTCTGCCTTGATACTACCATACGAATTTCTGTTCTGATTGTTCCCAAAGTTCCCTTTATCTTGACTGACTGTGAAGGAGCTTCCTACACTCCCGGTAATCGAGCTTTGATTCTGACTACCTGGATAAGACTCTTTGTTCTGGTTGGTGGCAAAGGAGCCTTTGTTCTGGCTGGATGTGAATGAGCCCTGCATCATTGTATTTCCGAAGGAACTCCCACTCTGACTGCTGAATGTCCCCTGGGCCTGATTGCTTCCAAAAGAGCCGCTGCCTTGACTTGCAAATGACCCCCTGTTTTGACCCGCTCCAAATGAGTCCTTCCCTTGCAAATTCTGACTGTAATTCGACTGGGGCTGTTGACCTAACCCAGGTTTCTTGAAGGAATCCACTCGGCTATTAGTGCTCTGGGAGTAGGCACTATTGGCACCTTGACTGTAGGACTGGCTGGTTGTCATGGAGGCTTTGGGTTGGCTCCAGGAAGCTCCAGTGTACTGGGTGCTGGTTCCACCATACTGGCTACTTGTCCCCTGCCAACTACCAACACTACTTGAAGTTCCAGTTGTCGTGGCCCATAGTTGTAGCCTGAGGAGGCCTGGCTGTAGTCGGTGTAGGATGCAGTCTGGGCACTCTGGTAGTTGTCCCCAGCACCCGTGGTGGTGGTGCTGCTGCTGGCATACTGGCTGTACTGGTCTGCAGCAGAATAGCCATCTCCAGATGTGTACTGGTCCGCTGAACCAAAGTCCCTGTACTGTTCCTTTCCTTGCGCTGGCTGAGTTGTAGCAGTTGTACTGGCTGTCCCATACTGTGTTCCAGATCCGTACTGGTTTGCTGTTCCATAAGTTGTGGATGATGCATACTGACTTGACCCATACGGGGTGGAGGAACTGTACTGGCTGGTGGTGGCATACTGATTGTCTGAAGGCACGTACTGACTTGTCCCGTACTGCTGAGTGCTGTCAGTGGTTGCATACTGTCCAGAAGAATCATACTGCCCTGACTGATAGGAACCAGCTGTAGTGTAGCCTGCTGTATCACTGTACTGCCCTGTGGTTGTGTCATATGACTGAGATACATCATAGGAGGTCCCGCTGGAATACTGATCATAGGTTCCTTGGCTGCTGTCATAGGTGGCCGTTCCGTAGGTTTGACTCTGGTCATACTGACTGGTTGAATAATCAGGATAACCTGAGGTTG
Source organism: Conus betulinus (assembly GCA_016801955.1). Classification (NCBI taxonomy): domain Eukaryota; kingdom Metazoa; phylum Mollusca; class Gastropoda; order Neogastropoda; family Conidae; genus Conus; species Conus betulinus. The sequence continues at coordinate 409,274 of JADBJO010000149.1, forward strand.
TCCCTGTCCCTGAGGCATACTGACTATAGTTGTAAGCATCTGAGCCCTCAGAGGTGTACTGCTCTCCACTGGCATACTGAGTGCCTGTGTAGCTGGTGCTTGTGGTGCTTTGCTGGGCCCCATACTGGGAGTAGTCCTGGGACGCATACTGCCCATAATCTGAAACAAATTACAGCCTATTTATCAAACTCTTGAACAATGAACAATCCGAAAACCAGATCAGGGTCCAGGGGCTACCTCTAGAGGCCCTAGCAATAATGGGAAAGAACCCTGTAGGGGAAAGACGTCAGCAAGATGTTTATTTCAAACTGACTGCTGTCCGACTTCTAATGTTTTAACGATGAACAAATATGTTGAACACATTGTTTTTGTGTTTACAAGAAAACAACACATTTTTTAAAGCTGACCTGGTGATGAAGTAAAATCAATTAATCAGCTTTTTTATTCTTAAGAGTACTCAGTTTATGACTCGAGCGTTTCACAGTGTCACAGCCACAACTGCTCCCTTCCCTCCTGTGCTGTCCTCCTAGACAGCATGAGCCAGCAGCACACTGTTTCTCCCTCCTCCATCAGTTCAGGTTAGCCCATACTGTACCCCTACCACCCAAAATGTCCTCCAAGACAGTTTGAACTGAGTGTAATTGAAAGCCTAATCTGTAATCGTAAGACAAATATTAGAAACAAATTAGACATTTCCACATTGTAATTCTTTTTTCTCATTTCTTTGTTCTTCTTCTTCATCTACCTTTCTCAAATGAAGAACATCATGACCGTGCAGACAGCTAGCATAGATACATCATCCTGAATTGATTCTCCCCACCCATCCGCATATTTAACTGCTATCCTACATCATACACAATCATGTTGGCGCACACACACACACACACACACACACACACACACACACACACACACACACACACACTGACACATACACACACATACTACCTTTCCATCCTGCACCATTTTATTAGTAGTACTAGTCAAGACTGTAATGACTGAATGTGTGTGAGGAAAAGAACTTGGGGCTCTTTATTAATCATGAAATGTACCTTGTAGTCATAATAAATAGCAACTTTTTTTTGATAGGGACTAGCATTTAAACTAAAAGTTACAGGACTAAAATTGTCATGAAACAGCTGAGTTCTAACATTCAGTAATACTAATATACTTGTAATAGTGCCATGAGCTGACTATTGGTAGCATCTATAGGCCCTACAAACTTCATCACTTCGACAGGAATTATTTCTATCTTTCTTTCCGCTTACACGGCTCATACTCCTGCAGACACTCCCTGTATAGACAGACAAGGATTAATCCCATCTACCCAACAAAGGGAGTGGAGTTTTTTGTGTGTATGACCGTTTTTATCCTGCCATTAAGGTCATACTCCAACTTCGGGGAAAACAGGAATGATTTCTACAGACTAATGAGCAGCCAGTTTTTTTAAGAAGAATAGACTTTTATTAAGGACACTGGTACTTAGTTTAAAAAAAAGAAAATCTCTTCAACTCTGGAAACCTCACATCCACATCTAACTCAAAAGCATGAACTATAAAGCAAATACCATCATATGGCATGCAAATCTCATCACCTGAAACAACATCACACAAGCATCTGGGATCATATGGCCCAAACGCTAAGATTATTAAGAACACTCTGACAATTGGATGGACTGTTTTCTCCTGATCAACTGTTCACAAAAAAAATTATAGGGAAGGCCTATCACTGTAATGGATATTTTTTTTGCTGACCATGATTATGTCTGTGAATCTTTCTCTTTTTTTTTCCTTTCAAAAAAAAGGTAGCAACAGTCTGGTTTACTGCCTCAATAGAAATATGGCTGTCTTCTTTCAGCAGTCTTTTCATCAAAAGTTTGTTCAGTCAGTGGTGTCTTAAAGTTCTGTTTCTCTCTGCTTTGAAGCATGTAATATACCTGCAGACTGCAGTTAGACACAAAATGATCTCCATTCATAGCATCTCAAGACCAATGAATATGAGCTTTTTTTTCATGAGCTTTTTTTTTTTTAATCATGTCAAAGCTTGAACTTGATTTGGTCATTCATTTATTTAAAGATTACACCATTTGTGTCATTTTCTTGATAATGTATACATATATATAGTGAATATTCATATTACTAGTATTAGGATTACTGCTGACATCACTTTCAAATTGTGCATCAAAGAAGAAATAGATGAATTTCATTTTGTATTTTTTTACCCATACAAAATCATTTGACAGTCTGTTTTGGACATCATCACTTTGATGATGGGCCTTCCTCTATTGCACTCTAAGGTGTCATGATTCTATTAGCATTTAGCAAGAAAAAAAAAACTGCAGTGATTTTAACTGATTAGAATTATGCTGCTCCAATTAGATATCTTATAGTATACTCGGAAAAAAAAAAAAAAAAAAAAAATGACTGTTCTATTATGCTGTGATTCCAGAAAAGTTTAAACTGAAAATAATAATGATAATAATGAATACTTATATAGCGCCTGTTCTCGGCTAGAGACCAAGCTCTAAGCGCTTTACAATCAACACTCGTTTACACAATATGTTAACAACACAATATGTTATTTGAATACTTTTTTGTCAGCATGCTTTTAATCTGTTTTTGTGTCAGTTTGGTTTTTAACTGTTTTTGTTTGATATTGGCTGCATACTATTGATCAGATCTGAGTAAGAAATCCGCATCCAACATTAAAAAACGAAGAGATGGGGGAGAGATAGATGTTATATTATCTTCCAGTGTTTAGAAGTCTACTTTTTTCTCATGGTTTTAGCTCATTGGATGTTACTAGGCTTTCTAAAAATTATCATCTGAATCTTTTTACTTGCAATCTTATTTCTTATGAAAATTGAAGTTCTTCTTCCTCAAAACTGTGAAACTTGCCGTGTGTGTGTGTGTGTGTGTGTGTGTGTGTGTGTGTGTGTGTGTGTGAGAGAGAGAGAGAGAGAGAGAGAGAGAGAGAGAGAGAGTGTGTGTGTGTGTGTGTGTGTGTGTGTGTGTGTGTGTGTGTGTGTGTGTGTGTGTGTGTGTGTGTGTGTGTGTGTGTGTGTGTGTGTGTGTGTGTGTGTGTGTGTGTGTTCATGCGTGAAACCTGCCGAGAGAGTGGGTCGGAGTTGGATGAATGTATTCCAATAGGTCATGGCCCTTTATGAAGGGGTGTTTGCACTTCACAATTTATCACAGAGAAAGAGAGAATGAGAGAGACTGAGAGAAAGGGAGAAGAGAGTTTCAAACAGTGAGAGAGAGTCTGTTTGTGTCTGTACATATAACAGGTATGACACACTGTGTATGCCTGTGTGTGTGTGTGCGTGTGTGTGTGTGTGTGTGTGTGTGTGTGTGTGTGTGTGTGTGTGTGTGTGTGTGTGTGTGTGTGTGTGTGTGTGTGCAGAGGCCGGGTGGGGGGAGGGGGTCGTGATGCAGTTGTAAAATGTAAGAGAAGATTTATTTCTCATTATAATTTCAAATTATGATATTTGATTTTCTTTTTTAAAAAAAATCCTTAACTGATTTGTGACTCTGGTTATCTCTGCTTCACCCTGAATGGTGGCATTTTTGTCATGCTACAAATTGCACTGCATGATACAAACACAATGAATCCAACCAGTGACAAACTTACATTATTATTTTAAGTTATAAAATAGAGGGACACTACAACTGAAAACTGATCATTCACAACTCAAGACTGAGCTACAAGTGTAAACAGGCACAACTTTTCAATTTTTGACTTGCACTGATGCTTGAACAGTGACTGTGGACTGATTCAAATCCCAGCACTATTGCCACAGGCATATGACAGTTTGGTGCACAAAATTCTAATATGCAATGTCATTTGCAAATATGCAAAAATGTGACTGGCACGCCGGCAATCTGAAACTGTATGCATCAATGTTACGGCCTTCCCTAGTGTTTTGCAAGTTGTTGCCTTGATGTTGATCTCTAAAGACGTTCCTTAATCAACTGCCACTTTTTTTTTTTTCCTGCAGAAACCATTCACGCCTCACAGTCATACTGACAGTTACTTATACTAACTCTACAAAGACACTGGAAGACAATTTTGCATTCGGCACAGAACCTAGACATAATTCACATTTAGACAACAGCGACATTCGTTACATTGGCTGCACGTTTATCTTGGTACTTGATGTATCATTCTGATACGCGTCAACTAAACTGTGCGTACCTTGATATGACGAAGTCATGTTGATGTTGAAGCTGCTTTCGTTTATGCTCTTGTTATCCGTTTATTTGATACGCACAGATCTTATATTATAATAGCGCCGCAATCAAGATCAAGCAACGTGACGCCGTCTAGCGTCAGCCATGTTGATGATCTCGGAGTGCGTATTCTATTAACGTACGAGATTTTTGTTTTCTCCTTTTTAAAAGAACTGTATAATTGAGTCGATTGGTGTTGCATGGTTTAAAATGGGTAAAGCCGCCCAAAAAAAATATGATTTTCACACCTCATTAAAAAAAAATCTGTGGGAGTTTGAACCAATCTTTTTACCACAATTCATTGAAGTATCTTTCTTAGATCATTATTTTTAGCACAGACCCCGCGAGATCGCAGAGACCCGTGGTTTCGAAAGCGCCGACATTGTTCTCGAGAAAAGTGGATTATTTTATTCACCAAACCACTCATCTCACCTCCTTCCAACCGCGCTTTTCCCCTTTCTTGCACTGCTCAATGCCTTTTGTCCGATGTTGAACAGCCTCCACCGGCCGAGGAAAGCTCACCTCTGAGGATGAGGAGCGTGCTGACGTCGAGGTGTAAGGACTGGTAGAAGCTGGTTGAAGGAAGAAACTCTGGGAAGAGCTTAAAAGTAGAAGGTCTTGGGAGAGAAGAACCCCGTCAAACAAGTGTTTCAGCTCAGAACTCCTTGCACTACAAGGGGTCCGGGCCGCATTTAAATCATGACACCTAGATAGGCCTACCCTTTTGCTGTTAGAACTTTTTTTTTCTTCTTTTCTCCCAGGCACTGCTAGAATTCTGACCTGCATTTTTGGATGATGGGGGCCTCAAGGCGTACTTTCTTCTTCTTCTTCTTCTTCTTTTTTATTTTTTTTTAAATAGATGTCTTACCCACATCGTCATCCGACACCTATTCTAGAGTTAGGAAAGTCAAAATGCCGTATGAAGTTTACTTTTGTTCACACACACACACACACACCACCAGATTTAGATGGAACTCTTTACAGCTGCCTCTACCATCGCATTCAGGGTTGTAGGCCACTTCTTTGCAGAAATCGCGAACTTTTTTCAAGAGACCATGGCTGATGAGCATACAAACCCTTCGCTCCAGCATCTATGGCGAGGATTTGGCCTTTGAAACCAGACTCCTTTAAACTACTGCCGAGACTGGTATACTTCTCAGGCTTGTTGACGTGACCTTGCTCCATTCTGCTTTCTTATGACACTGTGAGGTAAATCAGAATAATTCGTTTTGATGCCCCTGAGCGGAATATCCAGTCTCATGCCACTCGATCTTCCTAATGATCTCTCTGGTAGTTTCCATTCTGCAAGGTCTGCTGTGCACTCACGGTTATCCATACCATCCAGCAAACCTTGCTTCAGTATTCTTGATGTCATGACTGTCCCAGACCATAATTTGTGGTTTTCTGTCGTGTAGAATGTCGATGCTGGAGCTTCTGGTGGCGTAGTGTTTCCCCTGGCAGTGCTGGCTGCCTTCATGGCAACCTGAACCACTTATGAATATGTCTACATCTGTACCTTCCCAAGGTTAAAGCTCCTGAACCACTTATGAATATGACTGCATCTATACCTTCCCAGGGTTAAAGCTCCTGGACCACTTATGAATATGTCTGCATCTATACCTTCCCAAGGTTAAAGCTCCTGAACCACTTATGAATATGTCTGCATCTATACCTTCCCAAGGTTAAAGCTGCTTTACACCAACTCACAACATGTTTCACTGTTTGATAACCCAGACAGAGGGGATTGGCAAGGTCATGTGATTTTTCCAAGTTTGAATTCGAGAACTGGAGGTCATGTACAGATCTGAGGATGATGCTGATCATGAGACGTGCCAAATACCGTATTTCATTCTAGCTGAGACTCCTTTGGAACGCATGTTCTCACGTAGTCCCCACAGTATTTGATGGCGTTCCTTCACTGGCTTGTGGACCCTTTTGTCATTGTTTTCTTTCTTCGGATCCTATATCACCATGCCTCTCTGTACTTTTCCTTTATCCTTTGTCCACCACTTCATTTCTGTTGACCCTAGCCCCTATCTGTTGGTTTGTGTGTGTATTACTGTTTCCCTGATCTTCAGATTTGTCTTTCCTACATACACTCTGTCCTGAGCTTTCCTTTTTTTTTTTTTCCCCAGTCTGTAGCTTGGGCTGGACTGATCTCACAACCTTGTCTCCCAAGTCTTCAAGCACGACTATCAACCTTCGTTTACCCACTTTGCACTTGTTTGGCATGGATGTCAGTGGTAGCTTCAGTTTCATTTCGCGGCGGCAGAGTGCGACTTCAGTTCGACAAGGTGGGACACCAAGCCATTGCATTGTGTATTTGCTGATTTTGGCCTCCATTGATTCCACTGTGCTTTTGTTCATAGTGAATATAAGAAGAGGGCAGAGGAGAGCTTCGGCATCAGCATGATGTTCAGACACGAGACCTTGTATTTACCTGGGAGGCCACAGTGTTCTGTCATCTGCAGGCTTTCTTTTTTGCTCGATCCCCCCCCCCCCCCCCCCCCCCCCCGTGTATTTTAGAAAGAGCCACCATACTATCTTCCAGAGCTCTTGGCTGGTTCTGTGATTGTTAGAATGGCTGACTTGGTTACGGTGAACATAGGCTCTTCAGCTACTTTTGCTTTTCACAGGGAGAAAGTTTTTGTTTGGTTTGAAACTCATCCCAGACGAAACAACTAACTTGCATAACTCTTCATTATTCTTTGTGTTTTATCTCCATTGGTCGGAAAGACTTGTGTCCGTCATGAAGGTTTTTGGAGGGGGCATTTGGTATCCCTTCCCGAAACTGTTTGGCCCATAGCTGCTTTTAGGATGACCACCATTGCCAATACAAAAATATTGGATGATTGCAAGCCTATCAACAAACAAGCTTTCAGACTGACCCAGTCTGTTGTACATTGTTGTGCATTCTTTTGTGTAGAACCCCTTTGACAAGCAATGGAAGTAATTCTCCAGCATTTTCTTTAGGACATTATACATCTAGAGGGCCATCTGAATCATCTTGTGTGGAATTGATCCATATGCATTTAACAGATCGAGCCGAACGACGTCGAGATCCATTTTCTTTGCCTTAGCTCTTTGAGTCGCTTCCCAAATCATAGTTGCATGTTCTTACCGCCAGACACTCACGAGATGCCTCTCCTTTCTGGACTAACAAATCCAAGTACCCATTTTTTTTTAGGTATTTAGATATCCTGACCGCCACGACAGAGAAGATTCCGGCTCAACGTTCAGAGGTGACGACATCGATCTGAACTGGTTTACGTCATTCGAGTTCCGCTCTTTGGGAACGTACACTCATCGATCAGCTATAATCCACTGATCACTGATCTTCACGTTCCTGGACGATCAGCAATCAATGGATGATAGTGATGATGGATGGTATGGAGTCACTAATCGACATACAGCAGATAAAGTATTCCATGACGTCTAGGCAAATGTTTGGCTCTAAGTTTCTTAACCACTCCTCTAAACTCATCCAGTGTTGTCGGCTTGTCATTGAATCTTTTCTCTGGCGCCGCAGGCTGCACCTAGCCCAGGCTGGATTTCAAGTGGTTCTTTGCTCTGAGGGTCGGAATAGATCTCCTGAGATGCTGCTCTCAAAGGTTCTTTGTCCACTGTAAGAGTCCCTGATTTGGACCGCTTGAATGTTTTCCTGACAAACTGGAAGGAGTCTTTGAAGAAGCAGTCTCGGGTTTTCTTCTTTTGTGTGCTTCTCCGTCTTGATGATTTTTGCTTCGCTGAGGTCTCCTTGCTGTGCTTTCAGGTTCTACCAAAGCTTTCCTGGCTTTTCTTCTCAGCAGCTTCTGATACGGCCTTCATCGATTTCTTGAGGTTCTTCCTTCTTTTTCTGAAGTTAACCATCTCTCTCTGGTGTCTGGATTTTTAAGGAGGTATTTTCACCTCTGGTAGTTCACTCCATAAGAGTCCTTACAGGTTCCACATACCAAGTCTCAAATGTCGCTAGTTTTTGCTATAGTGCCCTATTCTCTATCAGCACATCCAGTTTTGTAGACTATATTTTTTCATCTAACTTCTCCCACCACACTTTTGCGCTTGTGGGTGACAGTTGAGTTCTGGCATTTGGCATCAAGAGTCTGTACAATCTGAAAAATCAGCGTGGATGTCATCGCGCGCGCGCGCGCGCGCACACACACACACACACACACACACACACACACACACACACACACACACACACACACACTCGCACTCGCACGCACGCACGCACGCACGCGCGCACACACACACACACACAAATTATGAATCCGTAAATTTTCATGAACCCATTGAAGACCAAGTGTCACTTTTTCTTTAACCTCAGCTGATGTAGACACACACACACACACACACACACACACACACACACACACACACACACACACACACACACACACACACACACACACACACACACACACACACACACACACACACACACACACACACACACCACTGAAAGCAACAACTATAAAGTAAAACCTGAAAACCAAACTAATATAACTTGACGGACAAAAAACTATTCGTTTTCCTATACTGCAATCCACCCACCGCATCGGTCCACGAGGATAAACCCTGACAGGACAGCTCTAACTTTCAACAATCCTAATAGAGCAAGTAGCCCTCATAAAAACAGAGAGAGAGAGAGATGCGGATGCGGATGTGGATGCGGATAATTTATTCAAAAAGGCCATAGCCCCTCTTGAAGGGGGGTGGTTTATACATGCAATGCATGAATTCAAGAATCATACACGTAATGTAACTAAAAGGAGAACAAAATCACATGAATAGAAGAAATTAAACATTCAACGCAAAGGAAAGGAGAACGATATCAATCACGCACAGCAAATGGAGCGGATTTTGAACGCCTTATACAAATAGATGGCAAATTGTCTTATAACATCTTCGCGAGCAGAAGTGACCAGTAAGATAAGCCTAAATACAGAAGGGTGTCTATGATATTTTGATGGGATGAACTGGCTTCTAAGTGTTTCCAAGGCGGGACAGCAAAACACAAAATGAACCTCGTTTTCACGAGCCTCTTTACACAAAGGACAAACAAGTTCAATCTCGGTACACTCCTTTACGATAACGATATCGATGAACATTAATATCAGACACTCCAAATCTAAATTTTGTCATTATGTACTTTAAATGGCAGTCCATCTGTATAGATAAGTAGGTTGGGATGCGATGTAGTGGATTGAAGTGTCTGTATAAATCAAATCTATTACTATCTTGAATGTGAGCAATCTAGTCTTGCCATCTACAATCAATAAGTCTGATACGAAGCATTTTCAAAAATGCAGTCTTGTTTCCCGACACACTGGTTAACCCACGCATATCCCAGCCCTAATTCATATAATCTCATTTTGACTTTTGTCACCCATTTCACCTTGCCCCTTATATAAAGAGAGAGAGAGAGAGAGAGAGAGAGAGAGTTCTTGAAGGAAACCAAGGTGGGAGCTTCGTCCACGGAAGCTGGAAGGGAATTCTGAACTGATGTAACTCCTGGGAAAAAAACTGATTTTGAGAACATTTGTTCAGAAATACAGAAGAGTTTATATACATTATCTCAGCGCGTTTTACTACGGTTGAAGGAACGTAATACACGCGCTGGATGTTGATAAAAGAACGAATTCAAAATGAAACAATGAGAATACACAAGCTGGAACAGGTGCAGGCGTATTTCAGAGCACTTGAAAATGCTCAAAACCAATTACTTGCGGCAGTCAAGAAACAAAAGGCACTCGCCTAGGACGAAGAAAATCATGGAAGGGGCAGGAGAGATATACAACTTGTGTGCCGGTTAGCAGAACCAAAATAAAACAACAAAAACGAACAAACAAACAAACAAACAACCCCCCCCCCCCCAACAAAAAACAAACAAAACAAAAAATAAAAACAAAAACAAAAACCCGAAGGAATGGGAAAAGTATCAAGATCACCTCAAACACCTCCACTTGCCATCGCTCCAGAACTCGGAAGCCACTGTTGAGAATGGCCAGAAGGCAAAACCAATGCAGAAATTTAGATGCAGGTAGAAAACTTTGCGAAAAAAGAAGATACTGTTATATACACTGACGGTCCAATCACCAAAGGTAGGCTAAAGCAGACTGGGGATACACGGTGAAGCAAAACGGCCAAGCTATTCAGGAAGACAATAGTGCATACAATTTAACAATATTATTTCAAGTCTCACAATGGAGGTGAAAGCAGTGTCACAAGAACGCTACTGGTCTCGTCCAGCTTAAAACTCAAAGAGCCACGATACTGACTGACTCCATGAACCTATTTCAAAAAGTGGAGAGAGGAATGGGGAAACCCTGCTTAGCATGAAGTAATGCGCAATCTTCCATTGGAGAGACTCATATGCTGCGTGCTAGTGAAGACCTACTCCGTCCGCGCCCCATCATATCTTTCTTATACAACCTCTTTCCCAGTGTACTTGACGCTGTTCTTCCATATCACATTTGTCCTCTGAATCACTGGCGAATCCCTATAGTCTTTAATTACGTAAGAATCATCATACATACATCGCCACCGCCACCACCACCACACACCACCATCACCACAAAAATGACAAGAAGAAGAAAACAAACCCGACACAACCAAAAACTAAAACAAACAGCAAACAAACACACACACACACACACACACACACACACACACACACACACACACACACACACACACACACACACACACACACACACACACGCATGCATGCATGCATGCACGCACGCATACACACACACCACCACCCACCACCACCACCATCACCATCACCATCAAAACAACAACAAACCACAAACTAAAACAAACAAGCAACACATGCACGTACACACGCACGCGCGCACGCATGCATGCACACACACACACCACCGCCACCACACCACCACCAAAACAACAACAACAACAACAAACCATAAACCAAAATAAACAAACAAACAAACAAAAGTGACAGTAACACCAACATTTTTTTTAATCGTCTTTTCTGTTGAGCCTGGGAGTTCTTGACGCCAACATGTCGATTAGTCTTGGCCTCTACGGCTTGTTGGGGTAGAGAGTTCCAGGCTTTGACTGTGTAGACCAGTGTGTACTGTGGTATACAAAAGGTCTAGGCTTATCAACTGGAGCTGGAGCGGCGTAAGCAGTGCACTCTGTGTCCGAGCTGCGATGAGCTTTTCTTAAAGGCTCTTCATGCTCACTAGGTTATGCTGTAATTTGTACAGCATCTCTACTGTTGCTGTTTGCTGTTGCTTCTGAATGGGAAGGGGGTGGAGGATGGGGGATAAGTTGAAGGAGGAGAGGGCGGGGGCGAACGGTTGTGAGTGAATCAGTAGGGGAGAGAGAACAGGGGAGAGGGGCTTTTTTTTGGACGAGATAAACTTGACTCTTACCATATGTGTTATTTGAATGTGTTATTTGAAAAAGTACTTGTAGTTTAGGTATACTTGAACGTGGGAAATCTGTCTGTCTGTCTGCCTGCCTGCCTGTCTGTCTCCCCCTCTCACTCATTCTTCTCTCACTGGCGGAATGCCTGCCCACGCCCCCTCCCGCACCGTACCGCCCCCACCTTCCTCCTCCTCCAACCATCCATCGCTCTCCCCAAAGCCATCACCTCCACAAGATTGATGTCCCTAGGCATCGGAAGTTCTCTGGACGCCATTACTTGGTTTCTGCGAACGTGTGGTAAGCTGTGCAGAGTCCGGAGTTTTCCCCCCGAGTGCATGGAATAATATCTTATTAAAGTTGAGGGCAGTCTTCTGCAAAATATACTGGAGGTATTAGGTCATTGACAAAAAATCGGCCAATGTCAGAAAGTTGGAACAACTGTAACACCATTAACCCTTAAATTGAAATATGAAGAGGGGTCAGAAGGACAGTATTTCACAACGCCTTTTAGATGTTGATTCGTCTGAAGATGTTAAGTGAAAATATGAAAGTGAAAGCGGTAGTCTAGATTTTTTCATTCAGTAAGTGATTCGAAAACCTGAAAGTGAAAGCACCAGATTGTTACATTCAGTGATTAATTCAGGTTTAAGGACCATGATCAGTCGGAACACAGATCCCCCCCCCCCCCCCCCCCCTCCCCCTCCGAAAAATAAAACCCAAAAACAACTGATCTCTCTCGCCGAATAGATCGTCTTCTCATATGGGGTCAATGTGGGGCGAATTACTGTAAACTTTCCTTTCTGCACATTCTCGCTCTGTGTCTCTCTGTCTGTCTGTCTGTCTGTCTGTCTGTCTGTCTCTCTTTCCCTCTGTCTGTCTCTCATTGTCATATTGACTATTTTCTCACAGTCATTATGTGTTTATTTCTATATTACTTTGCATGGATAATACCTTTTATCTAGATACGATTTTCTGTACACATTTTGGAATTAAAAAAAAAATTCAGACTTTTTTTTTTTTTCATTTCATGTATATTTTTTCATACCAGAGCCTTGAGAACCATTTCTGAAAGAGAGAGAGAGAGAGAGAGAGAGAGAGAGAGAGAGCGCCCTCCTTCCCCAGTGCTTATTTTTCATTTATTCCCTCATCAAAAACAGATCTTCACTCACTGTCAGTGTGTCACTGTCAATATATATATACATGCATGCACAGGTATACAGTGCACATGTTTACATGCATTTCAAGAAAAGTTTAGTTTTTTTTTTTTTTTTTTTTATTAATGCTGCTTCTTCTGTGCCATTTTAGTGGCATTATTTCAAAGCCACTCACCTCTGCTCCCTGTTCACAGCAACATCCTGTGGTTTGTACGGTATCACAGCCCCACTGGGAGCTGTCAGTATCCAAGCCTTCATCAGTCAAACCAGCAGAAAAGATTCTGCACTATTACTGAGCGACTTTAGCGGTGTGTGTTGAGTGGGGGTAGTAGGTGTGGTGCTCCAGTCAATGGACTCAGGCAGTATTATTCTTTATCAAAATGACAAGAATGTATGTTTTTTTTTTTTTTTTAAAATTTAAAGTTCACCTCCACCCGCTCTCTCCATAGTGATGGAAGAAGCAACTTTCAGTACTAGTCTATTTTATTTTTCTCAGGAAAGACAAAACTACGTAAGAATGGCTCAGATGTGATTCATGTCAGGCCTATGCAGTTAACAGTACATGTGCTTTGAATGGCAGATAGGATTAAAAATGGGGTCAAGCGTGACTTGATGAAGGAATAACACATAGACAGACTCAAGTGCAACTTCACGCACAAAACTGTACTTGAGATATAAGATTGAAATATACAGTATATAAATTAAACAAGGAGTCAGTCTGGCTTCGCTTGGGCTGTCCTGTTCCCATCAGAAAGGGTAGGCATGAAATGTCTCCTTGATCTGAGTTTGAGGTCAGTGGGTGGACAGGGACTTATCTGGATTAGAGTCGCTAGTAAGAGAGGCTGAAGGATAATTATCATGTTTGTTGATGCCACCACTTGACCAGGGCCTGCTGGTTCCTGTGCTGGGCCAGTTTTCATGGATGCAACAGGATCCCAGGCTCTGTGTGGAGGTAGTTGGGGCTCCAGCTAGAAGAGTCTTCATGTTTGCCCTCTGAACTTCTAGGAAAGTGTGAGGTCTCAACCAGCATAAGGAGATAACATGGATTATCTTTAACTTAAGTTTAGTGCCTCCGCTTTAGTTTCTTCACTCTTGAGTGAAGTTTAACAAGTGGTATAAGACGGTGAGAAACTGTTAATCAGTTAAAGGGAAATAACTCTTCAAGGTAGTCAAATATCGAGGTGGTATGATTAGGTACTGGTATTATACTGGTATACTGGTGCAGGTGATATGATTAGTCCAAGCACATATATGTTAATTAGAGTGACCCACTCCAAAGCATTTAGACAACCAACCGTGTTTATTTATCATTCTAACAGCCTTTACCAAGCATGGGCATAAGAATATTATAAAATATAAGGCTTCTACACAAACAATGTGTTATCTCATGACTTAGACATTAGATACCATTTACTGTTCTTCTGGGCCAGTCAGTGAAACTTGACACAAGATGTCAGAAGCATTGTGGAGATAAACATTGCCCTGTTTGGCATGCATACACAGGGGTCTAAGCTTAATGCAAGGCGATGGCTAAGCTTAATGCAAGGCGATGGACAACTTCCAGTCTTACGGCCTATAGGTGAGACTGTGCGGTGTTGGGCTGGTACAGTCCATTTAGAGACCTCAGTCTCACATCATGTTTGGAGTGTCTGTCTCATCTGAGTGACAGGTTGTCAGAGGAACATCACAGCCAAGTAAACTTTAGAATGGGAGGAAGTTTGAGCTATCTTGCAGTGTGACGTAATGCAGTTTGGGTCAAACATGACAGCCCTTGCATCTTAGAGGATTTCGGTGTTTAACACCGACTTGTGAAACAACATGGCCTGTCACATGTGCGAGAGCAAGTGGTGCATATGGTAGCATTCTTCTGATATGACATGAGTGGATAAGAAGATATCTGGCCATTCTACAGGAATCACATAACAAGTAAGTGTAGTGATGACTTGCTGTGTGATACAGGATTGAGTAGGGAAGGAAAGGGGGGAAGGTGCATCGATTCCTGATTGTAAAGTAAAAATTCCACAGGGGATTAGTCATGGGTGTTCTGTCTGTGCCCATGCAGGTGGCACATGATGAAAAATTGAAAAGCTTACCGTCGTATTGGCATGGAATGATTAAGACTGACAGAGACAGACAGAGGGGAGGGAGTGAGGTGGAATATAGGGGGATAGTGGGTGAATATTTGCATCGTAAAATGACGTAGAAAGTGATGGTGCAGAGTAAACAAAAGAGAGAAAATGAAGAGAGTGCAAAGGAGTATACGAAAGAGAGGGAATGAAGTGGAAGTAGGGGAAGGGGGGGGTGGGTGGGGGGAGGAGAAAAACACAGAGAAAAGACGGACAGAAAGAGAGGAGTGAGGGGATGGATGGCTGTGGATGTCAAATCATCACATGGAGTTCAGTGGTGTGCCTGTTCTGATCCAGCATACATGAAACACACCTACCAAGGCCCCTGCTGCTTTTTTTTTACGCTGATCAATGAGGATGATGATGATAAAGATAAAGCTTTATCTTTATAAAGCCACAGAGTTCCATTCTAGTCACAGATTACATGGTAGTACTGTACTCTATATTCACTTTAATAACGTAGCCTCATTTTATCAGCATTCTCAGAATTGCATCCATTAAGTGGATAAAACTCAACTGTGGTTTCAGCCCTTCTGTTTGAGCCTGCAGCAAACTCAACTCAGGTCAAGAGCCAGTTGGGACAAAAATAGCCTACCAACAAATGTTTGAGAGGATTTGAACCTACCATCTCCCAACATGCAATCTGCAGTGCTAACCACTGTGCTACGATTGACAGTGAAAAGTGAACAACTTGAATATGTAGAATACTTATGTACCTAGACTGAAGGGAAAGGGGATCAGGATTGTCAAGGGAAGGAGGAATGGGAAGGATGGAGTGTTGGGAAAGGATGGAATGGAAGGGGGGGGGGGGGGGGGGGGGTGGGGGTGGATTGGGGGGTTTAAAATGACCAAGCCAACTTATAAACTGCCTGAAAATTTGTGAAAGGAGTGTTTAGTTCCATCCACAGTGTAGAAAGGAACCTCACATTAACACCTTGAATGCCCTAAAACAGACATTTCTGTCTTCTTCCAGTGCATCCATAAAGTGCCTGAATGACATAAATCCACAGCGGTCATTGTATTGTTAAGTGTTACACATGGTTGTGTAATAGTGTACATAGTTAGCAAAACTGTTATATGTATGAGAGATTATCATAAACGTATAGAGTGCTGATTCTCCGTTGGGAAAGTATTGTTATTCATACTCTTTTGTAGTACTCCACATGTTGTAAGTTTTGCTTTGATTACTACTGTCTGGCACAAAAAATTGCAGGTCAAGTATTTGTCACTGAGTTGGAAATTGGAGTGGTACTGAAGGAGATTAACAACAGAGTCTTAAAAAGGGAAGGAACTGGCTCAAATGGACTAGCAAATAGCATTTAACAAAGGGCAAAAAATATCTAAGAAAAAAAAATATAGTCATAGAAGGAGTCATCATTCACAGAGTCTTTAGTGGGAGGTAATACTGCACTTGTGATTGTGTATTGCGGTTCTCTTGCACCAGCATGCTAATCATTGTGTCTTCCAGCACATATGATGTCATTGTGACTTCCAGCACATATGAAAGTCATTGTGACTTCCAGTACACATGAAAGTCATTGTGACTTCCAGCACATATGATAGTCATTGTTACTTCCAGCACTTATGATAGTCATTGTGACTTCCAGCACTTATGATAGTCATTGTGACTTCCAGCACATATGATAGTCATTGTGACTTCCAGTCATGAAAGTCATTGTTACTTCCAGCACATATGATAGTCATTGTGACTTCCAACATATGAAAGTCATTGTGACTTCCAGCACTTATGATAGTCATTGTGACTTCCAGCACTTATGATAGTTGTGACTTCCAGCACATATGATAGTCATTGTGACTTCCAGCACATATGATAGTCATTGTTGCTTCCAACACTTACGATAGACAGACAGCCGCTGCAGTTGATGATGATTTGATGACCAAAAAAAAAAAAAAAAAAAAAAGCAGATAAGAGATGGTGGAGGAGAAACAGGAGACCGGAATGGCGGGGGGATGGTTGAGGGGGAAAGGGGAGAAAGAAAGGGGAGGGGAGGGAGTGGAGGGCAACAAAGCAATTAGCCTGACAGAAATACAGTATCCCATTAATTCTGTGTAAAAGCAACGCCAAAATACAACTGAACAGACAAAACAAGGTGCAAAATAACACTGACAGGTATATGGGGAGCATTGTTTTGTGTTTTTCAAAGAAAAAAAATCTCAGTTAGTTGAGATGCCTAAATATTTGTTGAAAACTCACTTCTGTGATTTGTATGGTGCATTAATAGATTTGGATAACTGTGCACCCTGTTTGAACGCTTGTTTGTAGTTTAACCTGTTAATGGTAACGCTGCTGTGTGTATGTCTGCCTTACAAAAACCCTGTTTAATTTCTTTCCATGTATGGTGTATCATGTGCAGTGTTCTGGCACCAGTCTGCAGACATCGCGCCTGTGAACATGGAGGATTCAAAGAGGACCGCTGCGGATGGCGATGAGTTGGATGATGAAGACGGTGACAGAGGTAGTGCTGGTGCGTGCAGTGTACCCCTGTCTGCTGTCAGTGATGGCGTGGCTCTACCTGCAGAAGTGGTTGATGACGATAGAATGTCTAACAATGAGGCCACAGCAGACAGTTTTAGAGGTACAGTATCGGTTGCTTGAATCCCCCCCCACCCCCGGCCCCCCACCCCTTCAAATTTCTCTGAGATTTGTGTCATGTGTCAAAGGGTACTTTTCTGAATTTAACTATGATATTGACTGCCATTTAGAAAGAAAATCTTTGATGGAGCAGGAAACAGTAAACCGTAAATATCAAACAAAGATGGGTTAACTCTTGCTCCCATTGATGAAATGATTACAGGCCCATAACTCAAACAAATGCTAATTATGACACCATATTGAAAACAGCCTTTGTTTGGAGTTATGGGCTTGTGATTATTGTATCGTGGGAGCAAGAGTACCCTACTTGTT
The DNA here is from genome assembly GCA_016801955.1 of Conus betulinus. Taxonomy (NCBI): domain Eukaryota; kingdom Metazoa; phylum Mollusca; class Gastropoda; order Neogastropoda; family Conidae; genus Conus; species Conus betulinus. The sequence goes on from JADBJO010000149.1 coordinate 427,113, forward strand.
TGCTATTAACTTATTTACTGTTGGTATTCAGAAAAGAAGAAACTTGAAGGCCGCTTGGGAGAGCCCAGATCTCTGCCAAGGTGGAAGAGATCCTGGATCAGCCATTTGATGAAGATCTCCACCAAAATATAATGGGTTCATCCTGGGGCCACATTCCATTTTTCCGCTAAGTTTTGATAAGATTAGGTCTGGAACTAATGCATAATCTTGTCAGCAGATAAAAAACAAACAGACTCAGGCAAGAACTCAGGAAATATAGCATATTTGGTGTATAGAAAAATGATTGTCATCTTCTAGAAATGGACTGTAGAATTTGGATTTATTGAGTGTTGTTGCATTTGACATACTGAAACAAACATACAAAACAAAACAAACAAACAAACTAACTAAACAAACAAACAAATAAAATCCCAAAACAGATATTGCATGCACTACATCATCTGTATCTTTGCTTTGACTTTTTAAGATTTTATTAAAAAAAGGAAAAAAAAACAACTGTAAGTCACAGTGTACTCTGAAAATTAAATGTGCTGGATAGTTGTCTCGATCATCAAGTGCTGGATAGTGAAACTCTGCAATAAAGGCACTCTGAATTTTGAAAAGTCACTTTTTTTTCAGGAAAAAAAATTTGTATATTCAACATCCAGTTTCCAGTAACCCCAACAAGGATTTCTAGGGGCTGTTACTAAGATGTTTCCCTTTAGAAAAACTTCTACCATGTGTATTTCTTCTTCATCTGAGGAAAAACGGAGGAAACACTGCACTGTTGTCGCCTTGGCTTAAGGCTGTGTCAGACCAACTGACATAGGCTAGAACACTAAGGCTACATCAAAATGTTGTTATGCTCTGCATAGTTATGCGGGGATTGTCTTCAGTTGTGACAAGCTCTTAACATAACATTATCAGTCTCCAAAATCCCCTGAAGTCGGAGTGTGGCAGCCCATGTGGCAGGGTAAATCAAAAACAACAACAACAACTGCAATGCTGCAGGTCACTTTAGTGACACTGGAAATGTTTTTCTGTTCTTTTCATTTTTATTTTTAAAGAAATTTAAAAAGTAAATCTAGAAGTGTAAAACTAAGAGGTATGCCTGCAGGATTCAGCTTAGCCTAATAGATAAATTGTAAGATGTCAATAGTCCAGCTACCATGCCTATAACCACATAGTCTTATTTGTTTCTTTTTCAGGAAAATGTTTTTTTGTTGTTGGTCTGATTTATTTTGTGTGTGTGTGTGTGTTTTTTTTCTTGTGAGCAAGTGTTTGTTTATGTTTGTTTATCTTCGTTTTTCATTCAGCATTTCTTTGGTTTACTTGGAGGACTGTATCAACATTATTCCAATAATCAGGAGTAGGGACTTACACTGACAGGGTTTTATATGGAATATGGAGGAATTTCAAACTGGTTTCTGCCATGTTTTCATCTTTAAACCTTCAACATTGCATTGTGTACAAATCAGAACATTGTTTTTTGTGTGGCTTCATTCTGAATAAAGTGAGAGATGTTGTCTGCTGAATCATCATAATAACAACAGCAATAATTTTGATAACAATGTCATACCTTTTGATAATGTGATCAACAGAGACACAAGAGCCACACCACAAAACCATCCTGGGTGGCGATGCAACCTTGCCGGCATCTGTGTCTCTATGCCGCTGTGCCCTCCAGGACTGTTGCGACAACAAAGTGCACTGTCCTTTCTGTGATGTGCGTCAGTACAAGCCTACGCAGCCCTCCCGTGTCCGTGATCATCTTCATTTGACGCATTTTCAACATGCTGTGTACTATGATGGTGATTTCTCTTTTTTTGGATTGATGTTGAATTTGAAAAAAAATTGCACACTTTCACTTTGAAGACAAATTTATGTTTTTTTTTTTGTGCTTTTTTTTTTTTTTTGTGAAATGATTATTGATATTATTTAGGGGGAAGGGGTGGGTTTAATTTAGTTTTAAGATCTGTTATCATTTGTTTGGAAGGCCATTTAGTTTTCTTTTGTCTTTATAGGACCTGCCACAACCTCATCTCCCTCTTCCCTGTTTGTCGCAGTTTCTATAGATGGAAAGCAGCTCAACCAATAGTTAAAAAGCTGCTGTCTGTCAGCAGATTATCATTTCTTGTTCAGGTGAATGTAGATATAGCCATAACCATGATGAAACTCCACAGGTATGATGATCGTCAAATGCTTTCATGCCTGTCGGGAAAGCTGCACCAAGGGAGGTCACTACCATTGCCCGGTTTGTGGCACCACGCTGCTGAAGAGAAACGCTTTTACCACCCATCTCTTGTCTCATGCATCGAAGCAGGTAAGGCTTCCTGGCTGCCACATAGGTTTTATCATTAGTTTTGTCAGTGTTTGCTAAGTTTTTTGTCCTGTTAGCCCCAGAATCTTACAGGCAAGTTGTTACAAATCACCGTCTAAAGGAGTCTGAGAGGCTGTGATATTTTTCTTGTCAATGTCACTGTTGCATCATTCAGATCATCATCATACCATTACAAAGTTACTGTCATCATTGGCTACTATTCATGATCTTCCTTGTCATCCTATTATCAATATCATCATCATCATAGTCAGATATTGCTACCAGTGAAATATATACATATGTAGAAGCATGTTTTTCGAACAGTACTACAAGTTGGTGTCTAAGACCCTCCTGTAAGGTGCAGTGGCGGATGAACACCCTGACTTCACCAGGCACCATAGTACAGTTGTTAACCTTATGGATTGTGGGATTGATTTTCATTAGAGCTTTTCATTTGTGGGATTTTTTTTTTGTTCCGGATCAGCTCTTTTCCAGAGTTCAGTTTGCTATGGGCACAAATGGGAAGACTAAAACCACACAGTCAGTTTTTATTGATGTTATGGATATGCCTCTGTGAGAGTGTTGCTCAAATTTCCTGACCAACACTTGAGAGCCTGTATTGTTCGGGCCTGGTTGATGCCAGGATATAATTTGAAAGGAAGTACAGAGTACAGCCCTGTCATATTGTCTCTGACCAGAATGGAACTCTGTAGCACCATCTTCATCCACATCCATGTTGATCAGCGACAACAACTAAAAAGCTTCAAATGCTGTCAATCTCCTCTTCACATGTATGGCCTTTGTTAAATGTTGAGGTTGTTGGTAAGGGCAAATTCAAGGGAACTGTTGTTGGATGGTTTGATAGAGTGCTCTGGAGGGGGGTCTCTTACTCATACTGGCTCGACAGATTAACTTGTGACTTTTTTTTTTTCCTAGCGAGTAAACTCTTTCAGCCAGGATGTTTTGAAGGAATCCTGTTTATGTACTTTTTTTTTTCTCCACCCCACCTCCACCTTTCCCCCCCCCCCCCCCCCTTTCCATTTAAAGGCATGCAATCAACCAGTATCCAAAATACTCATGCAAAGTTTTGCAATGCATGGTTTAGTTTCATAAAAAGTGGCATATTTTCGCATGGTTTCAGGGTCTGAATAGTGGTGCAGTACAAGCCCCTGATGCAAAGAAACCGTCTGTCATTTACTATGATGGTAATGGAACAGTGTACATGTGTATGTCAGAATTAGTTGTGGTATGTGCTGTCACTGTCATTGTGGTATTATTGATTGTTGTACTCTTCTTGAAGGTATGAACTTACTTGTACTTGAATATGAGAAAAGGATGGATGTATGATTCCGTTAAAACACTTTTTTCTATTTTTAGCTTATGTTTACAAGTATTGTTACGTTTCACATTAAAAATTTTTTTTTCCCCGATTGAAAGTTGAAAGTGCTCAGGACATTGTGAGTGTATATACTTTGGTACGTGCAATTCTTAATGTGTGGTATGTGCAATTCTTGATTGTGTGTGTGTGTGTGTTGTGTGTGTGTGTGTGTGTGTGTGTGTGTGGTGTGTGTGTGTGCGTGATGCATGTGGTGTGGGTGGTAGTGTGGTGGTGTGGTGTGTGTGTGTGTGTGTGTGTGTGTGTGTGTGTGTGTGTGTGTGTGTGTGTGTGTGTGTGTGTGTGTGTGTGTGTGTGATGCCAGTGGTTTATTGTCCTCTTTTCATTGATAGTGTATGCTGATCAACTGACATACACACTGTGATGTTGTGTTGGTCGCACCGATTTAATGCAGAGAATTTTGAGCCCATATGCATTACAGTGTACACCATCTGATCACAAGAGTGATTTTACCTGCATACATTTTTTTCTTTGCCTGTTTTCTCCGCTTCCTGCTGGACTATACATAGACCACAAGATCAACCTATGCATGCTTGGTGCGTCAACACCACAGAGCCTCACTTCCATTGCCCGCTGTGCCAGCAGAGCTGCCCACAGTTGTCCTCCCTGACAGCCCACCTGTGGCGCTGTGAGAAGCGTGCTACCTCCATAGCGGCAAAGGTGGACATGACGGGCTACAGTCTCAACGTGCCAAAGCTGTTTTCTGCAGAAATGGCGCAGTGCATGCCTCACCTGAAGGACCTCAAAGAGTACAAGGTGAGTATGGAGAACTGGACAGTTTCAGGGATGGTAACTGCTGAACTCTTGCAGTGACTTTAGTTTCCGTTTCCTCATTCAAGTCTCTGCCTGTGGTTTGGACCTGTCGAAGTTAACAGTATCAACAAGTCCCTGAGGACCATCGGTGAATGGTCTTGATGCTCTCCTTCCTCTAGGAGAACAAACATACACATAATGCACTGCAGTCATTGTCGTCAGTAGGAAGAGAGAAGGCGGTGTCCTGCACAGGTGGGATCACATCAGGCCACTCTGAACATAATCAGAGTGAGTCGGCAGATGGGCCGTGTCTCCTTTCATTATGTGTCCATTGGCAAGCTTATGTTGATGTCTCCTCCTCACTGCTGGTTTTGGGGGTTGTGCAGGGATGTACCTGGGTGCAGCTGTGTATGGAGCTGGAATGAGTGGAGTGGGAGCACTGCCAGTGAGAAAGCGTGGGAAATAAGGCAGAAAAAAAAACAAAACCCTGATGCTGACTGTTTGGTAGAAACTCAGACGTACACAGTTGATTTGATTTTTTTTTCTCATGAAGTTTTGCCTGAAAAATCTTCGTGTTTTGACATACCAGAAAAAAAAATCCAGTTCTGTCACACACACACACACACACACACACACACACACACACACACACACACACACACACACACACACACACACACGCTTGGTTCCTTTTTCAATTTTTAACTGTCTTACAGATGTTTAAGTAACACACTCATTCATGCACAGATATACACACTTGGACACAAACACACCAGCTTGTTGCACATGAATGTGTAAGTTCATGTTAGTTAGCTCTTTAGTTTAACGTCTATTCACTATAAGTGTTATTAGACGGGGGGAAAAAAAAAAAGTGTGTGTGTGTGTGTGTGTGTGTGTGTGTGGTGTGTGAGAGAGAGAGAGAGAGAGAGAGAGAGAGAGAGAGAGAGAGAGCATATGAGTGTATATGCATTGTGTGTGTACCTGTGCCTCTGTGTGTACGAGAGAGAGAGAGAGAGAGAGAGAGGACTGTGTTAGGGACAAGAGGGGAAGGTTGGGATGGGTGGTAAGATAGGTAAATATTTACTTATCCTGGTCGTTTTTCTAGCCTTTAGTGTATGTTGATCGGGGGAATTAGAGTATATCAAATGAAACTAGTTTAATAGGACTGGAGCATAATGCAGGGGGAGGGGGTGGGGGAGGAGAAGGTTTGCAGGTGGGAATGGGGGGCATCAGGGTGGAAAGGAGGACGGAATAGAGGAAGGGAGTAGGAGGGTGGGGGTGGGGGGATAATCATATATATCATATAATCGTAATTCTTTTATATTAATGTTGTACAACACAACAATTTTAGTTTGAAGTACATCAGAGATAGATACCAAGTGGACCGGAATGGAAAATTCAGAGAACACGCAAAGTAATGAGTGATTATTTAAAATATTTTCAGTGGATAATGGTGCACTGGCTGACAACTGATCTGCTAACTTTATCTTAGGAACAAAGTGCCTAACTCCTGGCAGTGAAGAAGTAAGTGGTTTACAGTAATTTGTTTGCCACATATGCAATGTATATTTTTAGAATACTTTGTTCTAAAAGCATTTAATCGGAACCTATACATCAAACTAGTAACATGTCTGGAATGCATTACAGATAAATTGTTTAAAAAAGATTTCGGATTCGCTGCATTCTTTACTTGTACACAGTGCTGGTAATACTGACTATTTGTTTTTTTGTGTAGTTCAGCAACCTGATTTTGAGACACTTTTTCTATGCGTTGGTTGAATTCATGAAGATCTAGTCGAATGTCGAGAAGAAGCTGTGATCCTTCTATATTTTTTTTGCTGCCCTTTTAGCCGCATGATCTGCCCACTCGTTTGGAGTGATTCCGAAGTGAGAAGGAATCCAGCAAAAGGTATACTGGGTACCCTTTAGAGACAACTCATGAATAATATGTTTTATTTCAATAGTCATTTCTAGTCGTTTTTTTATGCCTAGGGATTTAATGGCTTGTAAAACAGACTTTGAATCCACACAAAATAAGATATTGCATGTATCCGTCGTCGAAAGACCTACAATGTAATTTAATGCCATAAGTATGGCTACAAAGTTCAGCAGTAAAAATGGAATAATGTTAACCAATGTAGTATCGTTTTTCTGTTTTTAAATTTAATGAGGGTATTACAAAAGCTGCACCAGTATTTCCATCATCAAGAACTGATCCATCGGTATGTATATTTAGGTAGTCTGTATACTTACTTTCCAAGTGGGAATCATCTAAACATTTTAATAGATTAGGAGAATGTTTTTGGATAAATCTGTGTGATTAATGTCAAATATTGGTGATTTTGTTACCATTCTGGAAGTGGAGAAAAGGAAGGTTTAATTGCAACACTTTTCCCATTCAGCTCTCTGTACAGACAGATAATATCTGAGGCAAATGTGTTAATGGACTTCAATGACTGTATTGTTCTAGCTCTTTTTGCAAAGTCGGTTTCTGAATTAAGATTTGTTTCTTTTTGTGAAAATGTTTCATAAGCAGAAGTTTTAAGGATAAATTTCGCAGCTGAGGCATTTCTTTGTTCATCGAGGGGTAGAATACCTGCTTCGGTGGTGCTGTCTAATTGCCTGGCAGTCCAGCCCTTGGTAAGTTCATGTCTGTGAGTTTGTGTGTGTGATTTTTGTGTGTGTGTGTGTGTGTGTGTGTGTGTGTGTGTGTGTGTGTGTGTGTGTGTGTGTGTGGAGAGAATGGGCGAGTGTGGTGCACAGTGCAGGGGACAAATGGGAGGAAAGGTGGCATTAGGGGGTGGGGTGAAGGGGGGGAGGAGGAAGCTAAAGAGGAATCTGGATAATGTCTTGGGTCTTGGTGTATGTGTTCATGTACATGTGATGGAAATGAAAGTTGTCTGGTGTTGATATTTTCCATTTATTTGTCTGCATGTGTAACTGCCTCTTCAGCAATGAAAACATTATCGTATCACTCCACAGTTCACTATGTCTGTTCTTTGCCTTCATCTGACAGTGGCACCTGTCCATCGTGCGCAATCTGTCAGACCTGCTGCTGGCCCGATGCACCCTGCCCGACTGCTGCAAGGGACGCTACCACTGCCCACTGTGCACAACGGCCAAGCTGAAGCCCAACCACCTGAGTCATATGAGGCAGCACTTCGTGTCGCACTGGAGGAGTGGGGTTCCCTTCAAATGTGAGAGTTTACATGTGTATTGTGGGGTCAGTGTGATATGCATTCTTTAAGCAAACGTTGTCTGTGTGAAATGAACATTCTGGAATCTGATTTCTTGCCACCATTAACTTTTTCTACTGTTGATCCTTGATTGCTTTGACTTTTGTTGCGCTGTAATGTTTTGAGCTGAAGTACACTCTTTAAAAAATTACGCAAAAGTCAGAGCAAAGGGTATTTCAATGGTGTTTTGTTTTGAGGCTCATCACAAAATGCCCATGGGAAAAGGCCAGGTTCAAAATGTTGCACCGCATTGCTGACAAAACACATGAGTATGACAATGCAGTTTGGATCAGAAATGACAGTCTATCAGATCCTGGCAGTTTTCAGCCTCTGTGTGATGTGCTAAACTATGTCATCACCACTTGTGTCACATCTGCAGACAGGCTGTGCAGCGAAACATCCCGACTAGTTTGTGGAATTCATGTAAATAAACTGATAATATTGGGAAGAGAGCATCGCGGCAATTCTATCCACAATGATAGAGTGCGCAGGAAAGAGGAGAAGAATGGAGTTGGCTTCTTTTGTAATGGTGTGCACAGTAAAGGAAATATGTGGGCCATACACAAACATTTTTGTCCCCATCAGCATGATATCAGCATGGAACAAAGTCAGACAGACAGTTGTAGAGAATGGAGTGAGAGGAAATTGGGAGGGGTGAGGGTGATGAAGTTAGGCATTGGAAGATAACATAAACAGGTAAGGCTAAGGAATGTGTGTATATGGAAAGAGAGGGGAGAGAGAATGAGGATGGATGGTGGTGGCTGACAATGTCATATAACATTTTTGTTGTAAGAAAAGAACAATAGGGGATGGGTGGATTTGGATTTACATTTTTGCTGAAGTGGCGAGACCATCATTATCACCACACACATCTTCAAAAATCTAAAACCCATTTGAGAACATAGGCCACTTTAGTTGTTTTTCTTTATGCTTTGTAAATTTAAGGAAGAGGTGGAGAGAAGTTAGGGGCAGGGGTGTGTGGAAAGACTTGCCTGACTCCCCTCCTCAAAACCAGGGGATGGCTGGGGGCAGGTGCCCCCACTCTGCCCTGTCCCGTTCTTACATCTCTCTGCTCTTAGTCCAGAGCACCTTGTAGCCTTTAAAAAGTAATGTTAATCTTATGATGATCAAGGCAAATAACATGCTCTGTGCCTGGTCCTCCTAAATCGGATGGTTGAATTGACCTTCATGTTGAGTTGAGAGCCAGTGAGAATCATTTGCCCCTGCTGCTGAAGGAGAAGGTTGCCTTCCTTTTAAGAACATTCCTTGCTGGCTCTGTTCTCCAGCCTATACCATCCTGGTCTGCTACCTGCCCTGTGAACTGAAAGACGGTGTGGACAAGATACGCTTCCACTACCACTGTCCCCTATGTGGTGCCACTCGGCGGCGCCGTCACGGGTTTGCACGCCACCTGCAGATCTGTGATCCCACCAGGCCTGCGGACTTAACTGTGGAAGAGAAGAGGAGGAGGAGGAGGAGGAGGAGGAGGAGAGCTTTGGTGACGATGCTGAGGAGGCGTTGGAAAGTTTACCATGGATGGTGAGGTTGAGTGAGATTGTGGGAAAGACACTCTGCCATAGCGTAAAGCAAAAGTAAAAGTAAACCATAATAGTTTTTTTTTTTCAGTTAAAATGGAAAGAACTCAAAGTCTGTGTTCCTTCACTTTTTATTAGGCTGGTCATGTATGTGGATGGAAGGAGTAAAATATTCTTTGTTTATTAAAGTTACTACTACCTGTCGAGTTGCAGGGAGTTGTTGCCCTTGGGTTTTTCTATATGCCCGAGCAAAAGCTGAATTTCTATTTGATCTCCCTGCTGTGAGAATGGCTAGGAGTAATCAGGCTGACCAGCGAGTTGCTTCAACATACTTGACACAAACACATGTTATTCTTACTGTGTTATGCCCAGTGACTCACCTGAAATGTTATTCTTTCTATTTTACCCCCAGTGACTTCCCTGATTGAAGGAAAAGGTAGGTAGTGCCGCACTTCTCACATGGAGTGTTCACGTATGAACCCCTCCCCTCTCATTCCAGCTGAATGTAACTGTTCACTAACCTCATCCAGCAACTGTCAACTGGAATGGCTCAGCAACAAAAAAAATCCTTTGAACTGCTCACCCTTGCCAATGTGAGATGTGATACAGCTGTGATCAGACAACCGTTGGCTTGTAGACAACACTTGACCGAGGCAAACTTTAGGGGTGGAACGCCCCATGACCAAGAGGATCCAATCATGCTGTAGCAGGGTCTCACTGGTCCCACGTAACTGAAGCAGTTAACATTCAGTTATCTGACTGCAGTGCTTTGGAACTCCCCACCTTTAACTGGTTTAGCAGTTTTGTACTGAGGTACCAACTGAAGCATATGGTGCTGAAACAGCAACGTATGAAACCTGAGACAGGCATCCAACAGGTTAATTGGTTTGCAGTTTAATTTGATTCATAAATTGAATTGATTTTTTGTTTAATCTACTCATTCATTTTACTGTGATGCAGGTGACACCTTGGTGCCTTTGTCTGACTGATGCTGTGTCATCTCAACCTGCTGCTGTGAACCTGCTTCACCTGACCACCTCTACCTCCAGACGAGCCAGCGCCGACCAAGCTGAGCTGCAGGCTGCTGAGTCACTTGTGGATATGGATCTCCGCATTCAGATGGAGACGCTGAACAAATCCTCCAGCTCTGTGAATGAAAATGGAAGTAGTGCCACGCAGTTAGTCAGCAAAAGTGTGGAGCGTATAGAGGATGCGGTGACGTCAGACACAAACACCAAGTCTATAGACCAGACTAATCAGGGGGTGTGCTGTGACGGGAAAGATGACTCTCTGGACCAACGAACTGAGTTCCTGGAGAAAGGAAGTGACTGTGTGAATGCCACTGACAGGGTGTCTATCAGCAAAGAGAGGCATTCACAGAATGTTGTGGAGTGGACAGAAGGGGAATCCCCTGACAAAGAGACACACCAACCAAAACGCAGGAAGCTGCAAAGTAAGATGACCGATCCTCCAGAACACGTAGTGACCACGGAGGCAAGTCACAACAGTTCGGGTTCTGTGGTTGAAAAGATGGAGACAGAATCTCTTGGCAGTGACATCTGCCTTGTGGAGCTTGATTTACGTGCGGAGGTGGGCAGCCGTGACACTGATGCCTTGACCATGGTATGCCGATGGATGTTTTGGGCACCTTCACCAGGTCTCTCCACATCATGTTGCTCAGGAACCAAACAAGACAGGTTCGGATTCTTTGAAAGGTAAACGTTGACAGAATCTGGAAAGGAGAATCCAGATTGTTTGGATCATGACACAGACGCTGATTCTCTGGTTGGAACTTGGATCGCTTCGGATCCCATTTCCCAGAAAAAGTCTGTTGGTGACAGCATGAGGTCTTCCCCTGCACAGGCTAGAGAAAGGGTTCACTGCGGCCACACGGAGAGCACTTGTGGACAGACGTCACTTGACACAGACAGACCTCCACAGGTAGTTCTCAAGACAAGTGTTGAACATGGTTTGAATCTCCCCAATCAAGAAATTTGTTTCTGAGGCTGACTCCAGTCATGGTGACCATCTATGTGTCTCAAGGAAGATCAGGTGTCTGTGAACTTGGAAGGCAGTCAATCCAGCCCTTCCCATGATGGAGCAACAGGTGTAGACCTTACACTGAACAGTGGTGATGACGGGGAGTTCTTTCCCTCAAAAGGGAAATGAAGAGGAAACGACCATTGAAGGAAGAGTCCTCCATGGTGACAGTTCTGCCATTGAAGAGGGACAGAACTCTGGAAGCAACACCACAGCTAACATGCAGGTGAAGATTTAGAATCTTGATTTATACCTTTGTGTGTGTTTGTTTTACAAGGCTCAGCCACTGACGTAATTTTGTCTAAAATGGGAGTGTATCACTTCACTTTGAAATTGTGCACGTTAACAGAGGAATACTTGAGTTTTATGTTGATTTGTATTTTATGTATCTTCTTACCTCAAATAACATTTGTCAGACATTTGGGAATGAAATAGTGATGGGCCTGCGTAATGCTTTTGTGTGGCACATGCCTGAAAAATAATTCTACTGTTTATGATAAATACTGTGGAATCATTATCATCCTTTTTTTTCCTTTTTTTTTTTTGTATCTTCTTTTCAGATCTTCCAGCAAGTCAGCACACAAATCTCAAACAACATAGTCCAGGAACTTCAGAACCGAGGGATCTTAGAGCAGAGCTTACAGGTGATTGGTCAGCTGTGCAAGGTTGCCTGGCAACAGAATGGTGATATGGTGATGATGACGTGTGACCTTGAGGAGCTGTGCCGTGCTCAGAGTTATTTCAAGCAGGTGGGATCGTGTGTGTGTGTGTGTGTGTGTGTGTGTGTGTGTGTGTGTGTGTGTGTGTGTGTGTACACATGTTTGACCAACTGTGTGTGTTGTATGTGTGTGCTTGTGTATGTACTTGTGCTCATGTACGTAAATATATGTGTGTGATATTATTGTGTGTGTGTGTGTGTGTGTGTTGTGTGTGTGTGTGTGTGTGTGTGTGTGTGTGTGTGTTCGTTGTGTGTGTGTGTGTGTGTGTGTGTGTGTGTGTGTGTGTGAGAGAGAGAGAGAGAGAGAGAGAGTGTGCACATGCGTGCACATGTGTATGTGCATGGACATGTATTCATACGTATGTTTGCATATCTATGCATATGAATGTCTGTATGTACGCATGTAAAGCTGTATCATATGTTTCTATGCAATGATTGACTTAGAGTGCAAGAAAAAGACAAGAAGCGAATTATTCACTACCAGATTAATTAAAAGCCCACCCAGTCCACCAGTCAGGACCCTTCCAGAGCTCTCATCATACAGAAAGACCTGTTCTAAAAGAAGCAACAAACACAAACATAGCTGCCTACAAATCATGTACAGCGAAAATTATCAGGGTAGCCAAATTAATGACGTTCATGGGGCAGACGAAACTAGTCTGGGTGCAAAGGGTTGTGGTGGGTGCTTGATTTTTCACCAGCAAGTTAAAAGAAAAAAGAAAAGTAACTGATAATTCATAAACAAGTAAATGTAACAACGAAAGCCAGGCAGCACATCATAATGCCTAAATCTGCCAAAATACCCCGTTTGGGAACAAAAGGCAGGGTCGCCTATTAACGAGTGAACTAGAGTTCACTGGTTGGACTGGAGGTATTGGTTGGAAAGATAGCTAAAAGGTTGATCAACACCAACAGTTAAAAAAAAAATTTTTTTTTTTTTTTTTCAGATTCTGAAGGAAGGCTTGCAGAACTTTCCAGACACTTCACTAGCACAAGGAAGGTCAAAGTTGAACAATGACCAGACACCGCAGCCAGATCCCAAGCCAGCACGCAGGAGGGGTCGGCCAAAAGGAAGCAAAAATAAAGCAACGCTGTTAAAGGAGGAAGAAGAAGGCTTTGACGGGGGTCTGGCAAATTGGCGAAGCAAAGCAGAGAGAAGCAGCCAGTTTCACAGTTTCGGCACCTATGCACAGACAAAATGTGTGTGGAAGTCAGCTTCATAACAAAGGAACAAAGAAAGCTGTGGATCCACACAAAGCTGCCAAAGATCAACCCGTCTTGAGTCAGTATTCTGGGCGTACTCGAGGAAAGAGAATCAATTTTGCACAGCTGAATGCTGGAAACATGAGCCCAAGCCATGATAATAGTGTAGGAAAAACAAAAGCACCACCAGAAATCGCTGTCGAGTCATCACATTCAGAGAGCAGAGGTCGTGGCAGACCAAGAAGAATCCACTCGGTGGTTGAAGGGGTGCCTTCAAACAAGCAGGGAACAGAACCACAACCCATGAATGGGAGAACACAAGGGATGCAGACACACTCTCGTGATGAAAACAGGCAGGGATCATTAGCTGCCAGTGAAAAAGCAGTTAGGTCGTCAGCTAAGTCATACAGTGGAAAGAGACACAAAGGTCATCTGCAGGGAAAAGTGTTGAAAATGTGCTTGAAAACTGCTTGCAGCCATCGAATGAAAAACTACAGGAGATGTCATCGCAAAATATTGTGGGAGAAGCAGTAGCTGCAGACCCAGACTCTGTGAAGAATGGTGAAAATATGGTCATAGTCCAAGGGGAAAAGGTGCAGGATGTTTCAGGTGTCACAACCGACCCAAAAGAACCACAAACAATGGTGTCTGACTGTCAGAGAGAGGTAGTGTGGGTACCTTGCATGTCTGCCATCAAAAGAAAAACGTCACAAGGGGGATGTAATACTCCCAGCATGCCTGTAGTGATCACCCCCCAAAAGCCCCACCCACACCTGTCCTCACCGTCCCAACTTAAAGCTACCTGCAAAGGTATCCCTAGTAGATGGCAAAAAATCAAAGCAGTCCCAGTCTGAAGATGAAAGGAGAGAGGCAGAAACAGAAACAGAGAAAACAGGGAGAGCCAAGAGTCCAGCGATCACTCGAAGGACTGCTGATCTGTACCAGCTCAGACATGGAATGGACAGCTTCGCCATCATCCCCACCGTCGTTTTTGACTTTAATGAGGATGCTGAAGAAAATCGAAACCCAAAGCTGCCTGAACAGAATGACAGCTCGGACAACTCTGCAGACGTGAGAACCAGTGATGGTGATGCTGCTTTAGAAGAAGAAGCAGTGAGTGAGGAACAGGAAAGAAATGAGGAGATGGAGACCAAGACTGATAATGCAGCAACACAAACCCGCCAGGGGTCAGAAACGCTTTACCGATGTCCAGTGTGCATGGCGACTCACGAGAGCTACGCGTCGCTCACCACCACCCACCTCTGCCTGGCATCCCAACAAGAGGACTCTTGGCTGTGACGTGTGCCAGATCGCGTGTCCCACACCTGGGGCGCTGACACTGCACCTGCAGCGACGGCACGGTCCCAGGCCTCAGGTGACGGTGCCATCTGTGGCGGCTTTCAGGTGTTCCAGCTGCGGCAAAGAGTGTGTTTCCTCCGCCTCCCTGCGCTGGCATCGGACCCTGGTGCATAAGGTGAGTTCTGGTCACAGAGGCAGTGTAGAGCACAGAGTGGTGTATTGTATTGCAGAATCTGGCCATCAGAACATTTTTCTTCATGTGTGAACTGGGCCTGCTCCCCAGTGTATGTAATGTATGGCAATGGTACACCACTGCACAGTTTGTGACGGTGTATTTCTCTCTTTCTCTCATGATGACATGACTCCACTGCCGCTTGTTCTGGCCAGCCGAATTCAGTGTCCAGTGTCAAGGTGTCATGAGGCAACCCACCTGTGGAGACACTGGACTATGGCAGTCACTTAAATAGAGTTCAGTGGTGCATGTTCTGATTCATCATACACAGGACATCACCTACTCAGTATTCTACTAATGATATAATGCTCAGATGCGGAGCCAGAATGAATGGACATCCCTGCAGGAGGGTGCAGCTCTGTCCATTCAAACAGTTCCCGTGACCTTCCAGACACCAATGATTCTGACGCTTACTTACCAGGAGCATGGAGAAGGAATCAAAACTAACCTTTTAAAAGAATTTATATGATGATTGCATATGAGGATGTGCGTGATGAAAGTAAATGGTTTGAGCTTACGTGGCAACGCTATGCTCTGTCCTTTGCATAGTATATCCCTGGTGCCAGTATACTCACTTCATTGTGTGAAAATGTTACATAATGAACAACAGGAATAAAACTACGTGGATTCATGTTTCAGAATTGTAACAGAGATAAACTGTTGTTTTCTGTTTCATATGATATCTGCAGTTTTGCTGGTATTCAGATATGCAGCTGTCTTTTTGGGTCACCTGTCTTTGATTAATTCAAAAAAAAAAAAAAAAAAAAAGTTGCAGATGCGCGAATTTCAAGTTAAACAGATCTGCTCAGTGTGTGCATCTTGGGTCAGGAGGAGAGCGAGGCGCGAACTGTCCAGGCACGGCTGAAGTGTGGGCTGTGTAACTACGTGGCCGTCGACAGGTGGGACAAGCGACACCATCGGGAGCAGCACCGTGACCAACCTGCCACCTGCATCATCTGTGCTAAGACCTTTGGCACTGAGGCTTCACTGAAGGTATGCAGGAGGAAGAGAGATGGGGGCTGGCAGAGACTTGGAGATGGGTTGGGTAAAGAGACGGAGCAGTGAGGAGGGCATTTGGGATTAAAAATGACTATCGCTTGCGTTGGTGCAGCCACACTGTATTTGTGTTGTGGACAATGTAGATTGAACAAAGTGCCTTTAGTTTCAGTTTCAGTTTCATCAAGGGGATGTCACTGTGTGTGGACTAGTCCATATACGCTACACCACATCTGCTACATTCTGAGACCACACTGTGCATGATTTCAAGCTGAAGAACTGAGATGAGAGAATTGAAGAAGAGGGTCTCCTAGTTACGACTTAGCAAACTGAACAGATGAAAATAAATGTTGAAATACTGAGCATCAGATGAAGACAACACACAGGTAAGAAACAAGCCTTGACATACTGATCTTTTTCAGGCAGGATAAACAAACAAATCATGAAGATAAGAATATAACAGGAGGAAAACAAATGCAGGTGAATAAGTCATCAGTCAGTCAGAACGAAAATGATTGAACAAGGGTAGCAAAAGGAGGAGGTTGGGAGGAGGTGGAGGGGGGGGTGAGGGGATGGGAGGAAGAGGAATAGGATGAAAAAGAGAACATTTTAAGTGTAAGTGTTGAGCCTTTCACCGTCCGTGTGTGGAAACGACTGGTTTTTGTAATTGTTTCTTATTTGTATTACATTTCCTTTGCTTGTTAAGAGTCCAAGAGTTACTTTTTATTTTGTCTTTCACTCAGTAACTAGAGCTGGCTGCTAATGCTCTGAGATGAAAGTTGATCGGTGATGAGAATCACTTCCTGTATGAAGGTTCAACTTTGACCTGCATCTACCTGTTAGTTTGCTGTGTACAGCATCAGTTTGTCTAGCGTAACTGCAGACACAAAGCATGGGAAATGGGGAAACATCCTCAAAAAAGGATGCTCCAATCTTGCATGTGTGTCCTGTTCCTAACGTATGCATGCAAAAAAAAAAAAAAGAAAAAGAAAATAAACAACTGAAGAAATGAACAAACACACACTTTTACATGTATTCAAGACTGGCATAGCATTTTGATCTCGATCATTGTGAAACAGAACATACAGCAGAATACATGGGCAGGCTTGGAGTTTCCGTATTAAAAGATGTTTCATGTTTGTCTGCTTCGTGTCCGCATTTGTGCCGAGTGTGATTGGTGTGATAAGTAACATTTGTTTGAAGGTTTGGAATGGTCTCACCATAGGTGCAAGGGGTACCTTTCGTATTTGTGATTTACTGTTTACTGATCCCTTGCCTCATGGAACTTTTTCTTCCAGCTCCACATGTCAGCTAAGCACGCAGGTCACTCCTACGCCTGTCCCCTGTGCCACAAGACTTTTGCCCACCCGCGTTACCTGCGCACCCACCTCCAGCGACATGGGGGGAGAAACGTCACGTGTGTCCCATCTGCGGCTGGCGCTTCTTCCAGACCAACACCCTGCGCGCCCACATGGACACCCACAAGCCCAAAATGCAGAGGAGGTGAGTGGACTTTGAAACTTTTGGTGTATATTTTGTTTTTCTTTTTTTTTTTTTTTCAGATGGAAGTATGGCACGAACTGAAGCATGAAAAGTTGTGTGTTGTAAACTGCTGACATTCAAAGACAGAAGGTTGTTTTTTCCCCTTCATGGGCATGCCAGGAGGATCTTTCATTACGTATTGTAGACCCTTTTTTATGGAAGGTCTATGCTTGTGATGTTCCTCTTTCCTGTCGCTTTCATTCACTCCGTCTTAATTTTTTTTCCTCTCTCTCACTGTTGTCTACTGTTCTTCAGTCTTTGTTGCCCATTCTCCTTTTCATGTTCTGGAAAGTCTTCTTACCCTGTCTTCCCTGGTAGCAATTTATAGCATGCTGGCATTTTCGTTGTTTTTTGGACACAAGGTTGTCAGACTGTACACCCTGTCAAGAATGGACACCTGCTTTCATACTGCAGTGTCTGTTAGTCCATATGAGTTTTTGCGTATTTTTGTCGCGTTTAAAGGCTTCTCATCAATATTTTTTTTTCCCTTTTTCTTTTTCTAAACTGCAGCAAAGTATGGAATGGCTAGTGCTGTCAACACAGCCTGGTGTTATGTGCTCTAGGGATTGAATAGTTTAATAGATTTAATACCATGCTATTAAAACTGATGTTGATAAGTAGATTGTCTTTGTTCTTTGTTTCCTTTTTCAGAATGAGAGGGTTTTTTTTTTTCGTCAGTGTAGTGAGAGCACAGAAAAGGCCTTGTTTGGCCCACTGGGCTTTGATAATACAGGTGAACTAACCTCATTGTTTTATCTGAAAATTCAAAAGCATGGACACATATACTAGCTCGAGGAAAGTCAACAGGACATTTTTTTTTAATCTATGGGGCAAAGTTTCAGGCTGCTTAGGAAAGAATATTTTGCTATATGGGGTATTTTCACTTAGAAAAAAGAAAGCGTTGTTATTGGCATGCTGCACAGAACTGAAATTGGTTATGGTACATTTCTTTCTTATGGTACTCCAAGGTAAAGCAGTGGGACATTTGTAGATCTGCAGGATAAATATAAGGATGCATAAGAAATTAATTGTTCTTTTCTTTTTAAATTTTTTTTTTCAACTATTCAGGTATGTAGCAAAGTATAATTCATCTAATGCTTGCTTGTTTGCTTTTAACACTGATCAACAATTATGTAGGAAGTTTCCCATTCATAATCTGATGGAAAAGAAGTAACGAATCAGGAATTTGCCAGGGTGACGTATTTGTGTTATTTGACTGTGTCAAAGGGAGAAGGGTGCTGGTTAGACCACTCACTCCCAAAATATCAGATTAAGTACAATCATTTGTAGTTCCCAGATTGTGCCCTCAGTCGAACACACCACCCCAGTCTGCCCAGCTGTGGATGGGGACCAGACTAAGTCTGACTACTCCTCTTTAGGAACATGGAAAATGTAACAGCAAGAGGGAGGAGGTGGGCGCCACTCTTATAATGAGGTCCCTCTCCGGTAAACGCTTTTTCTAGTCTGCTGCTGAGTTTAAAACATGACTTGAAAGACTGGAGAGGAAAAATGTTTGGCATCGCATACTCTGCCAGGTCAAGCTCTAGCAAGCTATGGCTAGTGTGTCAGCACTGTGTGGTTAAATTTTTGTGGGCCCATGCAGTGTGAAGCTGTCCTGTGAAGGATGTTGTCTAATGCTAGAGGTCCAAGCACGGAGCCCATTTCAGCTTCCTTCATTCTGTGGTTCGAAGCAAAATGCTGAAGAATGTCTGGCTTTTGCTCTATCTCATCTTGTCTTTTTCAGCTTGCAATGCTTTGTTCTTTCTCATATTTTGTGGCTGATCCCTCAGTTACTGTTACTATTGATTTGGACCCCCCCCCCCCCCCCCCCACACACACACACACACACACATTACTTGATACAAATTCGTTACATATATCTATTGGATGACTAGTGGATGACTTGTTAAGACAACAACAACAACGACAACAAAGTAATGAGTTTAAAGACCGATTTAAACCTATGCGATTATGGAAATCTGTGATTTCACAGGTACGCCTTCCGATGTCCGCACTGTCCGGCGGCCTACAACAGCCAAGCCAACTACCGTGACCACCTGAACAAGCATACAGGAGAGCGGCCCCATGTTTGCAGTCAGTGTGTGGCGTGGATTTGCCTTCCGCTCCATGTTGACCACCCACATGGCTTTTGTCCATAGTTCTCTGCGCCCTCACAGCTGTACAGAGTGCGACAAGAAATACAAAGTTAGTGAATGGGGGGGGGGGGGGGGGGGGGGGGGGGGGGGTTGTAGGATGTGTACCTGCCAATCTTCTGGAGTCCAAATTCAGGAACCAGGGGTTGTTGCAGAGAAAAAAATGGCTTTGAATTAAGAGCAGAGCCTGGTTGGTCTAGAGAGATCTTTCTTTTTAAAAATTTGCTTTCACCTATAAGTATAAGGAGTGTGAAACAAAAACAATAATGAAAGAAGGCAAGTGAGCATGCAAATAAATAAATCAATAAATAAATAGATAAACAAATAAGCAAATAAATAGATAAATAAATCATTCCACACAATTTGAATTCTCATATTCATGCATACATTTCAAAACCAAAAAAAAAAAAAAGAGAAGAAAGAAAGAAACAAAAAACCATTGAGAGAGAGAGAGAGAGAGAGGGTGGCAAAAAAAAAAAAGAATCATTACAATTTGCTTTCTTCTCCTTAGCCTTTCCATCATATTTAAATAATCTTCGCTGTGAGGCATTATAACCAGTCAATGGAATTCAGCAGAAGCACATTTGGAAAAAAAAAGATTTACATCACACATCCATGATCTGGTCTAAGAGATCTTGTTCTCTTGATCCACGAGTCCTGGGTTCAATTCCTGCTTTGAGACAGCTGAGTCCGAGGAGGTTTACTCATGGGCTCCATTCCCCAAGTCTTTCAGATAAGACTTTAAGCTGACGGCTGCATGTAAACACATCCGTGGCACAGTGGTTACATTGCAGCTTTCTGGCTGGGAGGTTGTGTTCAGTTCCCATTACGGGCCATTCATATTTGCGGGACTACAGTTCTTGATCTCCTGCCCAGAGCTGAGTTTGCTATTGGCTCATTTGGGTAGACTTGAACCATGGTCGGGCTTCATCCACATAATGGGTGCATCTCTGAGAGTGTTGCTCAAATTTCCTGACGCAGGAACACTGCAGGTGTCTGTGTCTTTCAGGCCTGGTTGGTGCTGGGATACATTATGAAGGTAAGCAAAGAGTACAACCCTGCCTTGCTGTCCCAGACTGGACTGGAACTTTACAGCATCCTCATCCACATCCTCATCCTGATCAGTCAGTCAGTATTTTTAAGTCTTATGACTTAAATTCTGTGGCCCTTAATGTCTTGATTTCATGGTGATCTTAGTTCATGTCAAGCGCCAATATCAGCTATTGTGTCTGACTTGTCAGACAATAATGACGCCATAGGGACAGTTCCAATGGAAGAGCCAGAAAAAAGGGGGGGAAAAAAAAAAAAAAAAAAAAAACCCATCCGCTCCACAGCTTTGCTGATACCACATACAAATACTATGAGTAAATTTGGAATGCTACACTTAAAATGTCAAAATACTACATCTCATGCTTTTGAGGCCTTGGTAGCACTCTGTGTAGCGATATTGCAACGTTATCTGTAGTTTGATGCTGGCATGTGGCATGAGTGATCATTTGAGTATATATGTGAATGTGCGAGTTTGAGAGAGAGAGAGAGAGTGACAGAGAGTGTGTGTGTGTGTGTGTGTGTGTGTGTGTGTGTGTGTGTGTGTGTGTGTGTGTGTGTGAAAGCTGACTGGCATAGCTGAAAAGCTTTGTGAACACTGAATAATATTGTTCCCTCATCTATAATTGGAATTATTTTGAAGCCATTTCTGTGCATAAAGGGTGCAAACACAGAGACCTGTAAGATGATCATAGTTATCACTCACTACATAAATCTTAACATTACCATTTTGAAGTAATCTCATCAACCCAATATGTGTTACCTTGCAGACAAAAACACAGCTCCGACAACATCAGATGACCCCCACAATGGCCAGGACTGGCAAAAGTCCTTTCATGTGTGCCAAATGCAGTCGACCCATGGCATCAAAGTCCCGTCTGCAAGCCCACGGCAGACGCTGCAAGGGAGGCAACTTCATGTGGCACCAGAAACTGGCCGCTGTTGGGCAGCAAGCAAAAGTGCAAGTGAGTAGATGGGAACCACAGGGATGACCTCCTCCTCGTCTGAATGGACCGACTCCCTATTAATGGACAAAACACTCTTCTTGAAGGGATGATATTCTGTTAGTGGACTGACGACCTAGCCAACAATTTTTTCTTCTGGGGAGATGATCTTGTTATGTCTCAGTGAACTGAGGACCTCGCAGACAACACACTCTTGCAGCAGGGATGATATCCTCCACATTTCTCTATGGACTGAGGGCTTTGCACAAACACACTCTTCTAAAAAGGGATGATCTCCTCATTTGTCTCAGTGAAATATCAATGTTACCCACAATGCACTCTTCTAGGAGAGATGATCATCTCATTGTCTAGATGTACTGATTACCTTGCACATGATGAGACTTCTAGACTTCTAGGAGGGATGATCTACTCCTCGTCTCAATGGACTGTTGATTAGCAGAATGCATTTTTTCAAGGAAAGATGATCTTCTGATTGTCTTAATGGATTGATGATGTAGCAGACAATAGAAAGATGATCTTCTGATTGTCTCAGTGGATTGATGACGTAGCAGACAGTACAGTCTTCTAGGAGGGGTGATCTCCTCATGGTTTCAGTTGACTGATGACCTTTCACGTGATGCACTTTTCTAGAAGGGATGATTTTCCTATCGTCATAAGGAATGTACAGTCTTTCTGACAATGCTTTCTTCTCGGAGGGATGCGCTCATTGTCTGAATAGGTGGATGACCTAGCAGATAACACGCTCTCTCAGGAGTGGGCTGATGACGTTGCACACAACACACTCTGCTGAGAGGGATGATCTCATCGTCCTAAGGGACACATGGCCGTGCAGATAACACTTCTTTGTAGGAGGGATGATCTCATGCTCACAGTGTTAATGTCATGGACTGATGATCTTGCAGGTTACGCTGTCTTCTAGAAGGAATGATCTCATTCACATGGACTGATGATCTTGCATACTGTGCAAGTTTTTTTTTTTTTTTATAAGGGATTATCTTATTATCCCATGGACTGATTATTATCATTTTTTAAAAAGAAAATTTAAATCTACTCGGTTGAATGCCATGGGTGTTTGCAATAAACAAGAACATGCATAAGATTACAAGCCAGATCAGTTTCAGTTTCAGTTTCATCAAGGATGTGTCACTGCTTTCGGACTAGTCCATATACACTACACACACATCCACTAAGTTTTGAGACCACACTGCGCATGATTTAAAGCTGATGGATAAATGAATTAATAACTAATATGAGACAATTGAAGAAGAGGGTCTCATGGCTACGACTTAGCAGATATCTGACCTACGCATTAGCCCAACGCGCTGGTCAGACTTTGAGTACCTACGTAACATTGACTAGTGTTAAGCAAAAGAGCTGGAGAGTAGATTGCTAACAGGCCAGATAAATCAACAAAATGCAATACAGAAAAAAGCATCCTGCAGTCGCATACTCAGTTCACATCCGCAAGTATCACTATCCAGCTTTGCCTTCTCACACTCCTGTACACCTGTTACCCACCTCTCAAAACAAAAACAATTACTATTGGGCGAATAAACACAGGCATCAAAAACAAAAACACTGCTCCTGAAAATAGTTCTAGCATGTATTTGTGTTTATCAATCAGATGGGAAAAGAAAAGTTTCAAGTTTGATTTATAGGAGGGCAGAGAAACAGAGTATCAGAGTTGATTTGGGAGATTTGTTCTCAATAAATAGGCTTGACAGGGCAAAGAATGTCGTCCCAAAGATTTTGTTCAAACGAAGGGAATGTAGGAGAGATGAGTAATACAAGAACAATGTTCTCATGATGTTTTATACAAAGGCAACAGATCAGTCAAATATTCAGGACAGGAGGATTCAAAAGATTTACAGCAGAGAGGTGCAACTTTGTAGGAGATCCTTTGCTGAAAAGGAAGCCATTGAAGAGAAAGCAATATTGAGGAAATATGGTCAAGTGTAGATGAGAGTGCAAGTTGAGGCAGGCAGCATGATTTTTGAGCTGGGGAAATTTCTTGATGAGACAACATGGTGACCAGACAAAAGAGCATTACAGACTTCCAGACGAGAGAGTACAATGTGCAGGCAGGGCTATTAGTAGCATCCTTGAAAAGGAAGTGACAGATGGAGGCAATACTGATGACTCAGCATCTTTGAGCAGTCTTCTAGAAGAAATGATCCACTCATTGTCCCCTGGACTGATGGCCTGACACTCTATTCACTCTTCTTAAAGGGATGATCTCATTACCCCATAGACTGATTGTGTAGCAGACTTCTTGCAGTTCTAATCCACATTTGACTGGGATCGCAGCTTACATTACATTTGTGAGCCCCGGACAAACAGCACATCTTTTTTTTTCCGTCAAACAATACAAATTTCCAGGATGACAAAAAGTATTCAGTATCATGCTCAAAAGTATAGAAATATATTTCCAAAGTGGCAAGCAAGATGCTATTGTCCTAATATTTTGTCTTGAGATCACCATGAATCTGATGGCATTGAGAGGCTGGTGGCCTGTACTTAGAAAAGCATAGTGTTACATTTCATTCTTACAAAAATCTAATTCCAGATTGGCAAGTATGTCCCCCCCCACCCACACCCCCCCCCCCGACCCCTGATTTTGTATTAATTGAAATTGCTGTATAGCTATCACTCGCCAATAGCCTATATTTAAAGGAGGAGCCATTGAATACAGTCTGATTGCCTTCTCTTGGAGAAACAATGAGAACAGTCATGACAGCCACCTGTTTAGTCACAGAATGCAATATAAAAAGCCATTGGGGGGAAAACAAATTCCACCATGATGGCAAATGATTGAGATTCTCAAAAAATAAGCTGAATTTCATGCAAAAAAAAAAAAAAAAAAAAAAAAAGCTCTATAATGCATCTTTTTGTTAAACAAGTTGATGACATGATATTCTGTATGTTTGAAGCTAACAAAAGAAAATATACTCCTTCTTTGGAAAAGTTTCATTGGTTATAACACTTGCGTTAACCAGGGAAATTATATGAAAAAAAAATTTCATACCTGGAAATGGAAAATTTACCTGTATAAACCAGTTATCAAGTGGACTTCTCTGTACAGCTGACAAGATTTCTTGCATGTTACTGGACTGTTGTGCCATGTGTCTTGCAGGCTGTGAACATTGTGGCAGGCCAGCCAGTCAACCTGGTGGATCTGCTGCCAGGGCAACACATTAATGTCGTCCACCATGGCTTCGGCAAAGAGGCCACCCTCACCCTCATACCTGTCCAAAGTGAGGCTGTGCAGAATCTCACGGTCATCGGGCCAGAAGACCAAACATCTTTGCAAGATGAGCAGATGAAGGTGAACGAGTTGAGCAGGATGGAGATTAGTTCAGAAGCTGTGAATGTGTCTGCCAATGGTTCTGAGGTGGAGGAGCCTCAGCAGGCTGTTCTTGTGTCAGGCAGTGTGTCAAGTGAGAACTGTCTGGGAGACGTTAGGGATGGAGCTCACCCTGGTATCACTGTGATTTCTACCAGTGGTAGTTGTTCAACCCATGTGGTGCAAAACAACCAGGCTGTCAGCTTACTATCCAGCACAGCCATTGCTTCTGTGAAGGAGTTGTCATCAGGCAACAACGACCCAGCCTATGATACATCCACAAACATGACCCAGCCCCTGACCATGTCCGATACCCAGACTTTCATTTCAGGAGAAACCTTCCCAGCAGAAACGTTGTTACAAACCGCAGCGTCATCACACCAGCTCGTGCTCAGTGATGGCTTCGGCCAAACACAGACAGTACTGCTCCCTTCTGATCTGGTCAAACAGGAGGAGGTGGTAGTCATTGAAACCGAGGGGGGCCACCAGAACATCTTGAACTTCTCTCAATGTTCAGTTCATACAGGCAGATTCGATTCAGCACCAGCCCGACACGCTGCTTGAAGAAAACAGAAACGATGATGACAGAAAGCAGGAGCTGGCAGTTCTGCAGCCAAGCAGGGCTGAAGGGACGCTGGTTTTCCAGACCTCCACAGAACCCCAGCACAATGATGGGAACCTGTCCACGGAGCAGAGCAGGGAGGGACCAGAAGAAGCCTCGCTGTACATCTGCAGCTCTGTGACCAGCAGTTCTCCAGTATGGACCTGGCTCAGCAGCATGTCTTCCTCTGCCACACTTTGGAGGAAACGACATCTGAACCCATGGAGACGCAGGCTGTCATGAATTTGACAGATGAACAGCAAGTCACCTAGAGGAGATTAAGGAGTTTTTTTTCTCAACGGATATTGTGCAGACCTCTGCTGTAGACAAGCTCTGTCACTGGCTCCAGGCAATGGTTGTCATGTCTCTGGCACCAGTCAACAATTGTCAAGTTTCTGGCACAGGCAATGATTGTCATGTCTCTGGTACCAGGCACTCACTGTCATGTTTATGGCACCAAGCAGTAATTGTCATGTCCCAGGCACCAGGCACTCAGTGTCATGTCTTTGGTACCAGACAATGATTGTCATGTCTCTGGCACCAGGCATTGTCATGTCTCTGGCATCAGGAAACATTTGTGATGTTCCTGGCACCTGGCAATGATTGTCAGGTCTCTGGCACCAGACAATGATTGCCATGTCTCTGACACCAGGTAACACTTGTCATGTCTCTAGTATCAGACAATGATTGTCATATTTCTGGCACAGGCAATGATTGTCATGTTTCTGGCGCCAGGCATGATTGTCATGTCTCTGGCACCAGGCAACGATTGTCATGTTTCTGATACAGGCAATGATTGTCATGTTTCAGGCACCAGGCAATGATTGTCATGTCTCTGGCACCAGGCAACACTTGTCATGTCTCTGGCACCAGGCAACACCTGTCATATTTCTGGCACCAGGCAGCAATTGTCATGTCTCTGGCACCAGGCAATGATTGTTATGTCCCTGGCACCAGGCAACAATGTCTCTGGCACCAGGCAGCACGTATCATGTCTCTGGCACCAAGCAAAAATGTCTCTGGCACCAGGAAACAGTTGTCATGTTCCTGGCACCAGGCAACACTTATCATGTCTCTGGCACCAGGCAACAATGTCTCTGGCACCAGGCAGCACTTATCATGTCTCTGGCACCAGGCAACAGTGTCTCTGGCTCCAGGCAACATTGTCTCTGGCACCAGGCAACAATTGTCATGTCCCTGGCACCAGGCAGCACTTATCATGTCTCTGGCACCAGGAAACAATGTCTCTGGCACTAGACAACAATGTTTCTGGCACAGGCAACAATTGTCATCTCTCTGGCACCAGGCAACAATTGGCATGTCCCTGGCACAGGCAGGCAGCATTTATTATGTCTTTGGCATCAGGCAGCGCTTATCATGTCTCTGGCACCAGGCAACAGAGTCTCTGGCACAGGCAACAACAATGTCTCAGGCACCAGGCAAACATTGTCATGTCCCTGGCACCAGGCAACAATTGTCATGTCCCTGGCACCAGGCAACAATTGGCATGTTCCTGGCACCAGGCAACAATTGGCATATTCCTGGCACCAGGCAACAATTGGCATGTCCCCTGGCAGCAACAATTGGCATGTCCCTGGCACCAGGCAACAATTGGCAAGTCCCTGGCACCAGGCAACTATTGCATGTTCCTGGCACAACCCAACAGTTGTCATGTCTCTGGCACCAGGCAGCACTTGTCATGTCTCTGGCACCAGGCAACAGTTGTCATGTCTCTGGCACAAGGCAGCACTTGTCATGTCTCTGGTGCCAGGCAACAATTGTCATGTCTCTGGCACCAGGCAGCACTTGTCATGTCTTTGGCATCAGGCAACAATGTCTCTGGCACCAGTTATCATCATGTCTGTGGTACCAGGCAACACTTGTCATGTCTCTGGCACCAGACAGCACTTATCATGTCTCTGGCATCAGGCAGCACTTGTCATGTGTCTCTGGCACCAGGCAACAATTGTCATGTCTCTGGCACCAGGCAGCACTTGTCATGTCTCTGGCACCAGACAACAATTGTCATGTCTCTGGAACAACAATTGTCATGTCTCTGGCACCAGACAACAATTGTCATGTCTCTGGCACCAGACAACAATTGTCATGTGTCTGGCACCAGACAGCACTTGTCATGTCTCTGGCACCAGACAACAATTGTCATGTCTCTGGCACCAGGCATCATTTGTCATGTCTCTGGCACCAGGCAACAATTGTCATGTCTCTGGCACCAGGCAGCACTTGTCATGTCTTTGGCACCAGGCAACAATTGTCATGTCTCTGGCACTAGTTAACAATTGTTTCCGGTACCAGGCAACATTGTCATGTCTCTGGCACCAGGCAACATTGTCATGTCTCTGGCACCAGGCAGCACTTGTCATGTCTCTGGCACCAGGCAACAATGTCTCTGGTAACTTGTCATGTCTTTGGCACCAGGCATGTCACACTTGTCATGCCTCTGGCACCAGGCAACAGTGTCACTGGCACCAGGCAGCACTTGTCATGTCTCTGGCACCAGGCAACAATGTCTCTGGTACCAGGCAACACTTGTCATGTCTCTGGCACTAGGCACAGTGCACTGGCACCAGGCAATTTGTCATGTCTCTGGCACCAGACAACAATGTCTCTGGCACCAGGCAGCACTTGTCATGTCTCTGGCACCAGGCAACATGTCTCTGGCACCAGGCAATGATTGTCATGTCTCTGGCCCCAGGTAACAATGCCTCTGGCCCCAGGCAACAATGTCTCTGGCCCCAGGCAATGATTTTCATGTCTCTGGCACCAGGCAACGTCTCTGGCACCAGGCAATGATTGTCATGCTCTGGCACCAGGGCACAATGTCTCTGGCCCCAGGCAATGATTGTCATGTTTCTGGCACCAGACAACAGTTGTCATTAGTAGGAAGTGTCCTATGGTCATTCTGTCAGAAGATACAGGTAGACATCCAATTGCAGCAGTGTTCTCTGCTACGCAGCCTTATGAAGGCCTAATGTGAGTAACTCTGCCTAAACTACTGGCATTGAGTCTATGACAACGTGAGCCTTGGGATGGCTATATGAAGGGAAGAAGGAACTAGTCGTGTATGGGTATTGCCACTACAGCACATGGAGGCCAGGAAAAAAAAAAAAACTGCACTGAAATGAATGATTTTACATTTATCTGAAAATTGTCGTATTTAATGTGCCTATATTTAAGACCAAGTTAGGGGTGTGTGTGTGTGTGTGTGTGTGTGTGTGTGTGTGTTCAGTCATAACATGCACTTAACAGCACTATCTGAATTTGATCAGTTTCTGTCATTCCATGAAATTGTAAATCATTTCAATTCAAACGATAAGCATCCTATGGACCATTCTGTGTCAGACTTGTGCTTTAGTCTCTTTCATTATTGCCAGCCAGTTGAGAGCCAATAGAAGGCTTTTTGCTGCGAGCGTTTTTCTCTCTGTTCATGAACATCCAGAGAAAATGAACATGTCAAAAAGATGCTTCTATTCTTCTTCTTGCTTATTACAAGGCAGAATAGCATTTATAAAGTGTAATAACTAATATACCTGTGTGTGTGCAGAATTGATGTCCATATAATATTCCGCTTCAATGGATCCATTGATAGGGCTTTACACAATGAGTTGTGACAGGTGATGGATAAGATAATGCATCACAAAAACAAAAAAGGGAAAACAAAATGCTTGTTATCAGTATCTTTACTGTCACAATTTGATAACAACCTCAAAGCAAAAGTGGGTTGAAGTGTTGATATCTGTCTGCTTCTGTGTAGTTCACTATTACTTTTTGTTGCAATGTTCACAAAGCAGGAGGTGGAACTGAAACAAGTTTTTGTTCCAACAGGTACTTACTTACCTTTAGCTGCATCATTGTAACATAGTTGTCCTACTTGTTCAATCAAAGGTTGGACACCTGTGAATGAACAGTGGCAAAATTTTCGTCGTCTAAATCATCTTCACTATCACATTCACTGTCTTGAGAAATACCGATTTAAAATTAGCCCTCTCTTAGTCAGTGGGCATAAACAGAAATCTAAATATCTCAAACCTTGGGTGTCCAGCATGAAAGTCTGCTGTTTACCAGTCACCATGGTGTGGTGGTGAACATTGCAGGCTAGGAGGTTGTTGGGTCAAGCTGTATGGAGGTTTTTTTTTATAGGATTTTTTTTTTTTTAACCCCAGTTAGTCAAACTTCATTCACTTAATTGGAGCATGTCCAGTGTTGCTCACATAGTTATATGGGTCCTGGAAATTTTCAAAAGTCATGGCAACGTGGAAGGATCTTTTTCCAAGACTTAAAAATGTGCTTGAAAAACTGCAGGCGCAAAAAAAAAAAAAAAAAAAAGAAAAAAAAACCCTCCCCAAAACACACCTCTAGAACAATCCTAGATTTTTTTTTAGAGCTGTCACCTTCAATCTTGTTATCAAGTCAGCAAAATTCAAACTGTGTTCTAGAAAAAGAAAAAAAGGAGATTGAGGAAAGACCGGGGATGGGGGAGGGGGGGCGGGAGGAAAAAAACATTTGCTGACTGCCTGAAATTATTATAGCAGACATCACAAAGCTGCTTGCCACTGGTGTCATTCCCTACAAAAATAATTTCCCTTCATGTATATGTTAGATTTGTTGCTCCCATTTTCTGGTTAAAATGGGAAACAGGCTCAGTGAAGATTGGAAAAGGTGACACATTTTTAATATGATAGCTGAAAGAAAGACTATAACGTCCAATTACCTCCTTTCACAGGGCGCTCAGAACGCTGAACAAGCTGTACAGCGTGTCAGAAAAACAAAAAGTTGACATTACAAACATGGGGGAAGTGCTGTTAGACATGCTGACACTGCACCATTTACAGTCCTGAAATGTTCCAACAAAGCACTGTGCAAGTCTTTCGTTTTTTTCCGACAAACCTGTGGGAACCCTGTGCTCAAATTTTGTATCCAACACTACCAGTTTATACATCTGTCAGACTTGGAGGAAGTGTAGAGTACAGCCCTGTTTTAAGTGTCAGATCAGAATAGAGTTCCATAGCTTACATCTCTCATTTACTGTGATCTTTCATGCCTTGCTCTCATTGTGACCTCAGTTTCAATTTCTTTTCATGATTTTCATTGTATACCCGTAGTGAACCCATATTGAGGTTGATGGTATCAGTTTGTTCATGGGGACTATTGTTGGGTAGATGTAGTAGTACCCTCTGGAGGGGAACCAGAGGGTAAAGTTCTCTGCTGGTCTGCGCTTAAGCATTTCTTTGTCATCAGTTGGAGGCTGTGAATGGCGATGGAGTTTGGTGGGGGCATAGTAGGCGGTGTCCTTAATTAATAAAATATTACAAACAGGACAGAAACTAGTGAATGCCACCAAATTGACTCGGAGCAGCGTTCCTCAGGCAAGATGCCTCACTGATCGTTTCTAGGGACACTGCCTGGTTGTGGCCCTGTATATGGAGTTGACCGGAATTATCATAGGGGGAGTGATGCCTCTGAGAGAGAATGGAAAAACAAGAGAGGATGGAAGATGAGACGTGGGGGGGGGGGGGGGGGTTCAGATAGCAGCGGTGTAATACTAGGTACATCCTTGTTCATTGTTTGTTCTGTGATAAATTACCCTCTTCTGCCATATCATCTGTTGCAGGGGTTAAACAATAACCCGAATGTAACACTCAACAGACCACACTGAAAAGGAGATTTCTGTCAAAGTAAGAGAAGAGATCAACTAAGCCCATTTCAACTTGCACAGTATGAGGACATAACAACAGAGAGAGCACAAGAAAGATAAGAAGAGGTGACACAAGAAAAAAAAAAAGACAGTGACATGGCAAAAAACACAAACTGTCACAATAAGAAATACAGATATACACACCATGAGAAGAAAACAAAGAATTTGCAGGCGACACAAAAAAAAAAAAAAGACAGTGATATGGCAAAAAACACACACACAGTCACAATAAGAAATACAGATATATATACACACCATGAGAAGAAAAAGGATTTGCAGATTTGTTTCCATGTTTATTTCCCAGTAATCACAGTTTGCAAGTTCCAAGACTGAAATCCAAAGCATTGAAACACCCAAAGCATTGATTCAAGTCCCTTCAACCGAACTGTTGTACAAGACCTGAGCATGGAAGAAAAAATAATAGTATGGTGCAAAAGTTACAATGGGAACAATAGGTTGAGATTTGGAGAATTACAAGAATAGTATGCTGGGCCACAAACATTTTGTTATTTAGTACCCCCAGATAAGCCTCATGTCCCCATTTGTCCATTTAAATTTTTTTAAAGACTTTTTCTCCAAAAGTTTTGTTTCTCCTCTTTCAATAGAATAAAACTCCTTCCAAATCTGACTAACCATACATGAGATGTCCTTTCCACAAACTACTTTTGAAAAAACCCCGTTTTACAATGAAAGATTCGCTTTGGAAAAATGTTTAATGGGAGTTTTCCAAATACATGTTTTTAATGGGAGTTTTCCAAATACAATCACTGTTGATGATGTGTCATTTTATGAATCAGAGAGTGGCTGTAGGACCGAAATTTGGCAAAGTCTCATATCTAGTAAATTTTCATCATCCCGTCCAGTTCAAATTACCCAAGGTGACTTCTGATCCTTTAACAGCCTTGGTTTTTCACACTTTAATCGGTGTGTGTGTGTGTGTGTGTGTGTGTGTGTGTGTGTGTAAACAAAGCAGGTTACGGACAGAGAGAGAGAGAGGGGAAAAATAAGTGCCTGAGACTAGTGAGAGAGAAACCGCCACATGGCAAGAACTCCCATGCATGCAAATAAAGACAAAAATCACAAAAATTGTAGTCACTTTGAATTTTATGTACAGAATTTGGCCTTGCAATTCTTGACAAGGAGGCATGTTGTTTATAGCCCAGCTGATCAGGAGGCCACATCAGGTCTTGATGAACAGGGAATGAACATGGAATAGACAGACAGTTCTCTTGTTTGTCAAGGGCTGGGCAATAAAAAAGAAAAAAAGTGACAATGAATTTGGGGAAAAAAAAATCAATGGTTTCCATGCTTTCTTCCACTGTTTTTGTTTTCTCATGTAATTCAAACTGCAAAAACTGAATACAGTTCTGCATATTATTTTGACAATTCTTCTTCACTGTGAAGCCAAAAACTAAAGCACTGGAATTTACAACTGAAAAAAAAAAAAAAGATAATCTTGATCTCCATGGTTTAGTGATGTCCATACACTGGGACACAGTCAATTTGAAAGAAGAAATAAAATAAAATGTACGAGTCAGACTCTATCTGAACTGCTTTTAACTTCCATTCATATGAAGCAGGATTGGCCATGGGCACATATTCCTCAGAATTGTACACCAGACATGAAAATCAGTGCACAAAGATATAAACACAGATACAATACACATCCAAACAAACTACAGGCGGCTGTATTTAATGATAAGCTGGAGTAGCCTATAAGAAAAGACCAATAAATTTAAAACCTTTCCATACATCACAACCGCATAAAATGGAAGCTGTCATAAAACTAGAAAATATCTACCACAAAATTGGCCTAAAAAGAACCAGTAAAAAAAGGAAAACAGTGACACTAACAGACAAAGAAGTGCGAATTTACAAAATATAAGATGCACAAGTTGGATCTGCATGGTATGGTGTAGCAGTTACACTCATCTGTAACATACCCATGCATGTGTGTATATTTTCAACTGAACCTGACACTTGTTACAGCATGTTCCTAATAAATCGAGGACCACAGCCAGAAAAAAAAGGTTGGTTTACATTTGATAGAAGTTAATTTTGCCCATTTTCAAATACTTTCAGATCTCATCTGGCAATTTTGTACTACCATCAATATTCACACAGCACTAATTTGCATGAGTCTGTCAGCTGCATCAAATGGTGAAGCTACTTCTGTAACCATTGAAGTACTGATGGCATTAAACCAGATAGAGGTGCTGATGGCATTCACAACCCACACTCAGAGATGACAAGGTGTATACAGGAACACTGTGGAAAAGTGTTCAGCAGGTTGGCAAGAAGCACATTGTCTGGATTTGAAGTGCAATTGAAATCAGTCATATGTCTGTGACACATTCTCAGGATCTTGGTTAGAATGGCTTTGCTTTAGTTCACACTAAGACATATGTCTTATACAGTACCACCTGGACTTTAGGAACAAGAGATAATAAAAACAGAAAAGATACCCAACTGTTCAGCTGATCCAAACTCAAATTTTAGTTCAGAGAGATCTACCGGTTCTGAAGCAAGAAGACCATCACCAATGCTGACAACAGGAACAAATTGTTAACCCAGGACAATAAGTAAATAACGTTATTTTCGCTCATTCAAGACAAAAACTAAATATACATGGACACACACGCACACACATACATTACTGGAGAGCTACAGCAAATTCAAATGCTGCAACAGTTGATGAAATCTTATGTACACAATGAAGTTGCAGCACATATGAGTGACTGACAGATGATTTGGGATCCATCGTTCATTCACAAATGAGTTGAAAGTCTGTTAACCCCAACAGGCAGAGCCTAGGTAATGGCCTTGACAAGCAGAACCTAGGCTCCATAGACACTCTCGTCACTGTAGGCAATGTACAAGAAAAAGTCCTCCTCATGGTGCTCCTGGGAAGAAACAAAATATACAGTCAAGTTTCAGTATTCACAAACTGTTGGCATAATTAGAAAGCTACCTGCTTCCTCTCCTTCATTTTCCTAATGAAATATACACCAATCAACATATGTCTTTTGATAACGAATAAACAAATTTCAGTTTCTTCACTTTCTTCTTCCTTTCATCAAACCCACCCATTTTCCCCTGGCCTTTATTACCTTATTACTCAATAATGAAAAAACAAAAACTGAATTTTTGACAGCTAGATACAAGTACAAATAGTTTTATTTATTTATTTATTTTTTAATCACATCTAACTTCTACTGATTTCTGCCTAAAGATTAACATGCATGTATTTACAATGGCTTCTGCAACTACTGTAAAACTAATGAACATCATCTAATTAAACAAAAAATATGGAATAACGACAGTTCTATTTGCTTATTCACACAGAGAAACAAAGTATGAAATATTTCAATAAAGGAGTCTGATTTTATCCCTGAGAAACTGTGAAAAAGTTATCTAATCTCATGAAACTGAGTACAGGTGGAAGAGAGACACTTTACAATAGAGGAGAGAGCCCTGTAAACAATTCATGATCACAACTAACCCTTGCAATATTCCATAGACCTGGGAATCCTAAATTTTCAGCTAAACTATCATTTCCCAGTATCTGTTGCATTTACAGAAAAACTGGTGTAGTATAATTATGGACAATTCTTGTGTATCCTACATCTAGATTAATTTCAAAGCTTGGTGATTCTGATCAATCACAGTGTCACACAGAACTCGAGGTGTCAAATACCTGAGAATTTCAGGCCAGCCCAACTGACCGTTTGAAATCATGCAAACAACATACAGTAAGTTTAACATCCAGATAGGTGACTGCACTAAAGGTAGACACTTCTCCTTGCGTTTGATCATTAAGTCTTTGTTATTTTCATTGGGGGGGGGCTCTACTTCAGTTTCAAGGAACAACCGTTCTCGTTTTGACCTTGCCATAATGGGAGCTGCACCAGATGCAATCGGAAATTTATTCATTTCTAATTTGTAATTGCCGTTAATCATCCGCTATACATGTGGCAGCATTGGCAGCCCTGGTTTGACTGAACACCATGCTTTTTTCCAATCATATTTTCCATTCATTGTATTACTGATTATTAGCATAAAGAACACTATTACCGGTTATTAGCATAAAGAACACATCAATACTCAATAATTCCGTAGTCTTACCTCACCTTGTACTTCCCTGCCAAACTTCTCTCTTGCAGCACCTCTCCATATCTTTCTTCTCATCCTTCCCTTATCGCTCTGAATCTCTCTTCCTTTTTTTGTTACTTTCCTTTCTACAGATTTCCAATCTTATCATCCCTCCCCCAACCTCTAAAGTTTTCACCATCCCTCTCCTCCATTCCTATTACTAACACTTTTTTCTTTTGTTTTTAAATGAACCTTTTGATGTAAACACTTTCTGATTTACTGCCTTCAGCTTTTCTTCTTTGGCTGGTCAGATGTGGCGTCGATACTTAAAAAAGACTGAAAAAAAAACTGAAATATTTTATCACTCGTGGGTGTCATGCGGATTCATCTTCCCAAATAACTTAACCTGCTCATTTTTACACAATTCTGACCCACTCGAGCATCTGAAATTAAACTTACCTGATAAAGAGCTCCCATTGTGGCTGATGTTGGAGGGATGACATTGTTGACAAAGAAGAAGAGGGCATCTTCTGGGCGTAGATGGATGCGTTTTCTGATAAGGAAGTAGAACTGGCCAACAGTGAGGTCCGATGGCACCAGGTACTTTCTTGTCCAGGTCTCCTACCCGGGCTTTAGGTGCCTTCTCCACAATCACCTGCAGCATACAAAATATAACATTTACTGAACTCATCATCCTGATCAATGAGAACAATGAGGGTGAAGCCAATCCTGGCATTACAAAGGACATATTCTAGAGATCTCCACCACCTTACCTCCACTGAAATACTGATCAGATGTGAACTAGAAGTCGCACATCATCTCTCTGATCGCTTTGAAATGTATATTCCTACACGTCCCCTCCATTCTTCCTCTGATGACCGAATTTGTTCGAATTCCCTCATATAACCGAAAGCAGCACAGTTCTAGAGCATTCTCATTTTCGGTGTTCAGTCCACTACATCATGCCCCTTCCTTCCCAACTTTCAAGTCTGCACTTAAAACGTATCTGTTCAAACGCCAGTTGCAGGATGCCACCTGAAATATTGCTAAATTACTACATGTCACTTGCACACTTTGCTTGTGTACAAATGAGCTGTTCACCATGTCATATAGTATGTTAAATGTATGCAACATTATGTTCCAGTGTGTGTGTGTGTGTGTGTGTGTGCGCGCAAGTGTGCTCTGTATGTGTGTGCATGTGTATGTTTAAGACTTGTGAAAGCAGAAGTGTGTGTGCGTGCGTGTGTGTGTGTGTGTGTGTGTGTGTGTGTGTGTGTGTGTGTGTTCTGCTTATATGTTTTTGATGTTGAATTATTAAAACATGTAAAGCGCCCTATAGCCTACGTTGTTTGGAGCTATAAAAATTGTTGTCATTATTATTATCATTATCATGGTAGGGCAGTGATTAAGGGCTGCCCAACTGCCTGGTCAATCACTTGCATCAGGCATGCAGTGACAGCTGTGACCTGCTCTCCGAGCAAGAGAAATATTTTTCAAATATCTGCTGTGGAGAAATAAAAGTTCAGCATTAATTTGCTGATACTAAATGATAGTAGGTAATTACTGTGACAGCCAGAAATTTAGGTTTGCGAACTAATAACTCGGTTTAAGTTAGTATTTTAGTATCTACAACATTTACTTCACTATGTATCATGCCAGCTAACTAGTTGAGTCTGAAGACACTAGCTATTTCAATGGAACACACCTAGGTTGTCAGTTTTGACCACTTGCTGACAACAGTTGAGCATGCAAATGAGTAGACTGTGAGTACTAATTACTATGCTGTGTGCATTGTATTTCCTAATTTCTTTGCCATTGAACACCTTACATGCAATTTCACTGCTGACTGACTGGCAGATAGTTTTTCTCAGAGAGTGAAAGTGGAAGGAGGAGAGCAGACCTGTAATTGTTCTGTCAGTTTGTCACCTGCCCACTGTGCAGTTGTGGGTAAAAACAATGTCCTGCCCTACACATAGACTGATAGAGAAAATAATGAAGCTGACAAACATTTAAACAAAATAGACCATTAGAGAAAATAATGAAGAAAGCTAACACTAAAAACAAACCTTCCTTTGGAAGAACCTAAATACTTCAATCTGAAGGCCAAGAAGACACTTAGTGTATATCAACACCCCAGACCTTATCTTGAAATTGTAATTGTAATTAGTCTAGAAAGCCCAACACTGCTGATTAAACTGAACAAGCATAAGAAAAGTTGTACATTATGTTGAAGTCACCAAAAACTACAGGCTGGCAGATGAAAACAGCCATGGGTGCTTTTCATCCATGGTATGTAGAACAGTTTGAAAACAGACAGGCTAAAGCTAAATCATATTTATTATTACAAGATCCTGACCAGATCTGACATCAGTGTGTCCTGTATAACACCCTCACCACCAGTAAAAACTAGTTCAAACCCTTGTTTTAAAATAGGGTAATTGCAAACTGAAATTGAAACAAGAGGAAAGAAGACAGAAACACTGCATCATCAATCTAAAGAACAAACAGATCACAAAACTGTTTTGGAAGTATTTCTGTGTAAACTTATAAAACTTGCACAGTCAGCCCGCAAGAACTTGAAGAAGTAACAGAGTAGCCCGCGACATGTGAAGAGGAGGCAGTCCATGCCTGTTGACCATCAAATGTGGTAGTTGCACTGACCTAAGCAATAGACCGTGCCCTTGGCAACTCAGATTTGGACAGTTTAAAAACATGTAATAAAGCATACTGAAATGTTTTCAGACCTTGCAGTGTTTTGGTTTTGTGTGTCTTTAAACTTCTGTCTGTGAAGTCTTCAAAAAAATGCTTTCTTTCACGAACACTTTGGGTTCTGTGTGTGTGTGTGTGTGTGTGTGCGTGCGTGCGCACACATATTGCATAACTACAACATTAGCTTTGTGACGATCTGTGGTTAGGAATGATGTATGACCTATACTTTACACTATATGTCAAGTGATTAAATGCACATATACACCTGTAGACTATTGCGACTTTAAACTCTGCTTTTCAATTTCATGAGTAGTCCATTTCCCGGATTGTTCTGTTAATTTCTAGCAATATCACTTTCATTTGTTTATCATTTGTTTAAAACCAACGGTTTGAAATAGCGGAGTTTCAAATCACTAAAAAATTCCCGTTGAATAGTTAACACTAACTTCTTCATTAACATGATCAAAAATCCACAAAAGATTCTTAAATAATGTAAACAAAAGGCAATTCAAATCATGAGTGAGTCTGTTACTGCCTCCTTTGTTCATACGTCACAGTGACTAGACGTTTGGAAAGAATGGAAAACGATAAGAAATTTATCGAAATGTAATATTCTTACTGGAACACGATCGGGATACTTCTTCCGGATCTTTTCTCCCTCTGCACGTCTTTTCTCAAAAGGATGTTCTTCTTTGTACTGCCACTTCATGGTGCACACAGGTTTCGGACCAGACAAAGGACGAACAAATTACACTTGTCAGCTGTTAGTTGCTTTTAAGGAAAATATGGGCGTCGGACACATTTTGCTGATGTAAACAGCAAGATCATTACATCGACGTGAAATAGTTCACAGCACTTTGTTGTTGATCCACTTTGCTAATTCCTCAATAATTCATGCAGTTATCCATACACATTCGTTTGAGAACAAAAAGCATGGTATGTATAGCTTAAAAGCGCTACAAGAGTAATGCGCAATTTACGATTGCGCTTCAACGTGTGGCTGTTTTCCTGACGTCATTCTGTCACATGAATGGTATTACTACGTTCCTATTTTTGAACATTAGGTGGGTGTTGGTAACACGCCACAAAAGTTAAAGCTTTCACAAACACCACCGAAATGGAGAGTCTCCATTTCTGTCTGTCTGTCTGTCTGTCTGTCTGTCTGTCTCTCTCTCTCTCTCTCTCTCTCTCTCTCTCTCTCTCTCTCTCTCTCTCTCTCTCTCACACACACACAATGACTGACTGAAACCAATTTATTGTCAGATTAACTCAAGGTTGTACTGACAACACACACACACACACACACACACACACACACACACACACACACACACACACACACACACGCAGATAAATTGATACACCAATGTATGAAATAATCAGTCAAAATGCAGCTAAATGAGTAGACGATCTAAAAGCTTTTTCTTTTCTTTATAAGTGCAGATAGCATATGAATGTAAATGAGTGATTACTTAAGTGCATAATTTTTTTTTAATGAATGTAGGGAAAGAAACGAGCTGGTGTGGCTAGTTCTTGTTGTACTGAAATAGGTATGTATCTAATGCTTTCCTTTCAGTGGAGTTTTTGATATGATGTGTCGAACAGGTTTTGGAAGTGACTTCCAGTGTCTGGGATGTGTGAATAAACACACACACACACACACACACACACACACACACACACACACACACACACACACACACACACACACACACACAAACACGTTCTATAAATGTCTTCAGCTGAGCCGGTCATTTGAATGCATAAAGTGAGGTGAACTGTGGATGAACGGAGCATTTGAGATGGTGAGTAGGCAGACAACAAATCCAAAATGTAAGCTGGTTCTAATGCAGAACCTTTAACAATCGGTATACCTCAGGGCTCAGAACTGGGTCCAGTCCTTTTTTGTTAGATACACGAAGCTTCTGCATGCACTCATTAACACTATTCCATCTTCCACCGGTCATCTGCAAACAATACTTAACTTCACTGCTGTCCAACCAGTGGAAACAGATCAAATCATACGAAATATGTATGATACTGCATTGGTCAGGTAAAAGCTAGTCTGACTGAGCATAGATTTAAACTGAACGATGACAAAATTGAGGCCTTTCTCTCATTCACTGAAACAGACTCTTTTCCAACGGTCCCATGTCATCCACAATTCGTGTTAGAAACGTTGACATTGGATTCCTCTGCACTGAAACTAGGATTTATTGTCTCCTGTTTACGTTTCACTCAACAAGCACACAACTCACATCTGCAAATCTGCTTATACGGTTCTCCACCAGATACATTAAATTTTTCTTCAGTACGACTCACAACTGCAGCAATACAAAAAGTCTTGTCCGTAATTTTGCCTTACCTACATTAGTCTATGGCAAAGCTGTTCTTGCTGAATAACTCAAAAGATGCATAATAAGCTTAAAAAAAATAATAATAAAGAAAAGAAAAAGAAAAAACTCGGCTGTAAGGCTGGTAATCAAGGGGGAAAAAAAAACTTGAAGCCTGGTTACTGTTTACCTATTAAAGTACACATTCAATATGAGCTATCCCTTCTTTGGCATATTTCTCTCTCTCTCTCTCTCTGAGTGTGTGTGTGTGTGTGTGTGTGTGTGTGTGTGTGTGTGTGTGTGTGTGTGTGTGTGTGTGTGTGTGTGTGTGTGTGTGTGTGTGTGTGTGAATGTGTGTGTGTTTGCTTGTTCTTCCCCTCTCATGGTATGCATTGATGTGGGTGGATGAAATGCACTCAGGGTATGCCTGTATGGCGCAGGTACCTCAAGTCTTTTCGACGCGAATGGTACTCCATATTGATACTTGCTACGCTGCCTATCCCAAGTGCTATGACGCAAGAGCTTCCACCCCACCACAGTTTGATTGCCAACAAACTGGGTCAAAGTTCAACTTGACCGGTGAACGAAATTTTTTTGTTTCGTTATCTTGTTCATGGGTTAAGCTTATAGTCGGCAACACTTTCAAAGTTCCTGCTTCCCCTCCACTTAGAGCTTGTAAAGTGCCAAATGTTGCGCCGATACGACATGCAGAATGTTGGGCGATTTGACTCTGAAATATTGTAGGCCTATTGTTAGTATTATATATTGTTACATGGAAACCATTTTATTTGTTTGTTTCCTCATGGTTTCATTACAATCACAACAAACAACAACAACAACAACAACAACAACAACAACGAAACTACTACTACTACTACTACTACCACCACCACCACCACCACCACCACCACCACTTCGACTACTTCTCTACTACTATCATCATTATCACTACTATGCTTATTATTATCATCATACCTGTAATCATCATAATTATGCTGCTGACGACGACGATGATGATAATTTTAAAAATAGAAACAATAGCTCCTCTCTATTAAAGGTCACGGGAACCTTACACAATGAGCTATTAAAAGGTAGAATTAACTTATTGAATCGTATTTCTAGTTCTTGGTGGCCACGTGTTGGCTGATTTATTGACTTTTCCATACCAATGCTTCGGTCATGCTTTCCGTCTACTTTCATCCTCTTTCGTCGTCATCGTCTCTCCTCGTCCTCTTGTCCTTAAGGGCCTCAGGCCGATAGGACGTAAATCTCACCCTTAAATCTCCTCGTCCCCCCCCCCCCCCCCCCCCTTTTTTTTTTTTTTTTTTTTTTCGTTCCTCATTGCAAAAGGATTGTCAGCGAAAATTCGTTATTTATTTAAAATGATTATGTACATATTACTATTTAGAGTATATACCGCAGATGAATCATTTCGGCGATGATGAAAATGTTATAGGGCAATATTCTGAATTTGTTGCAGAAATATAATCAAAAACCGTTTTAGGAAAGAAAGGCGGAAGGGATGAAAGAGAACAAAGAATGGTGTGTACAATTTATTAAGCGCTTGAAACATACGCAGATTACACCGTGACAATAAAAGCATAGAACATCACCGTAAGTTGTGATGACAATTTAGCTTTTGATTAGTTTCAAAGCGGGGTGCAAATTTCAAGAAGAAAAGTTATACGCAGCAAACTTTTGATTATGTCTTTCCTTCAGAACCGTAACAATAAAAGCCGTTTTAGAAGAAATCACCGTAAGGGAGTTGTGATGACAATTTAGCTTTTGATTAGTTACAAAGCGGGGTGACTGAAAGGCGCAAACTGAAGCAAATTTCAAGAAGAAAAGTTAGTATTTCACACCGTAAGTTGTGATGACAAAAGCTTTTGATTGTCAGAAGCGTCTTTGACTGAAGGCCTTCTGAATTTGGATATATTTTCTCAAATTTCAGCTGAGATTCTTTGCGAAGGAGAGAGGAGAGAGAGAGAGAGAGAGATTGAGAGAGAGAGCTGAGATCCTTGCGAGAGAGAGAGAGAGAGAGAGAGAGAGAGAGAGAGAGAGAGA
Organism: Conus betulinus; assembly: GCA_016801955.1. Taxonomy (NCBI): domain Eukaryota; kingdom Metazoa; phylum Mollusca; class Gastropoda; order Neogastropoda; family Conidae; genus Conus; species Conus betulinus. Next base: position 469,382 of record JADBJO010000149.1, read on the forward strand.
GAGAGAGAGAGAGAGAGAGTGAGTGTGTGTGTGTGTGTGTGTGTGTGTGTGTGTGTGTGTGTGTGTGTGTGTGTTTGAAGGAAATAACTACGCAACATTCAGTTTATGTGAGGTTGTTTTTTTTTTGGTTACTTCCCTGGAAGCAGACTTTCCAATCGTCGCCAGACTAATCGCCAGACATTTGCATTCACATATTGATCTTGAGCTTGCCCTTGATTGACACATCGCAGACACCATTTACTGACTTCACTGCGGTGGGAGGGTAGTGCATGGAGTCTCAATCGATTTGGATGATCTTTCTTCTAAATACATCAGCCGAAAGTGCTGACCGAGCTGGCCTTTCCTCTAAAGGGTAGGCCTATATTATACGCACGAGCGTATCATTTGTGTGAAGAGGTAAGAAATGTTGAAGTATTGAAAGTATAAATGGACAATTGTAACAGACTGTGCTCGGAAGTCTGCAGGGGAGGTAATCTGTGTGTGTGTGTGTGTGTGTGTGTGAGCTCGTGTTCAGCGAGAGTGACCCACCCTTTTTTCATGAGCACTGTACCAGTTTTCAGTGTGATGGATACCACAAATGGTGACTCCCTCCCACAGCAATTTTCCGGCCCCGATCAGT
>JADBJO010000149.1:477500-497500 GCA_016801955.1 Conus betulinus
CACACACACACACACACACATTGCATGCGACCACACACCTCCACACACACACAAACACACACACACACCACACACACACACACACGCACGCCACGCGCACACACCACCCACACACACACACACACACACACACACACACACACACACACACACACACACACACACCGCACGTACACACACACACACACACACACTCGCACACACACACCACACACACACACAAAACTGTCACCACTACCACACACATGCACACACACACACACACATGTCCACGCGCACACACACACACACACACACCATCACACACTAACACCACAAACCACATCACACACACACCACACGCCACACATCACACAAACACCACACGCACACCATACCACACCACCACCACACCACACCTCACTCTCTCTCTCTCTCTCTCTCTCTCTCTCTCTCTCTCTCTCTCTCTCTCTCTCTCTCTCTCTCTCACACACATTTAAGATTATTGATCTGTTTATTGTTCAGTTTAGACACATACACAGATACATACACGTACACACTCACATACAAAGGCCTACATTCATGCTTATACAACACATAGACTTATTCATTTAATCATTCAGTCAGCCAGTCAGTCACTCTCTTCTTTCATCCACGTTTAATATCATTCAAAGTGAACATACGTTAAACAGAAGTACGAACGAACACACACACACACACACACACACACACACACACACACACACACACACACACACACGGTTCTTGAAGCTGTGACTGACTCGATAACCTGATTTATTAAAACACGCCGAATGTGATAGAATTAGCAGAGATAAACTGACATTACGGGTATAATTCTCAAAATTTAATCACCACAGAATCCAATCTGATGCTATCTGTAATAATAAAATGATTTCATCATCAACTGGAAACTGATTTTTCACAAAATGCCACAAAACAAAAAGCCTGCAACCCATTGAGAAAATTTCAGATCTTTTGAAATATAAAAGAAATGCCAAGGTTAGAGACACTGCGTTTAGAAGTATCAGAGACACAATCCCGGATAATGTGCATGACACGTGCGCGCGTGCATATATACATATGTATATACTATATACCTACATACAGGAAGTGAGAGGTCATGAAAATATAAATCTAAGAACGTTGCAACTTCGGCGGAAAACAAACAAAAAAAGTTTCCATCATTTAAATAAAAAATCGAATGTAAATCATTAAACTATTTTTCATCTGAGTGACATGCCGTCATCTATTTGAATAGTCTAATGGCCGATACAAACATATGTGCTTGACTGTTTTAGTCGTGTTTGTGTTCAATTCGGCGAGCGTGAAAAAATTTTTTACCAACTCGAATGTGTATTCGTCGTTTCAATGGAAACAACGGCAAAAATGACAACATTAAAAACAGCAGCAGTAACAATAACGGTAATAATAACAACGACAGTTACAATTAAAAGATAATAACAGTATTAACATGGACAAGAACGATAATAACAGGCAACAGCAACAACAAGTCAGCATCTAAAGGTTCAGGTAAAAAACAGTAACAACAGAGCCTGCAGTAACAACAACGAGTGCAACAACAGCAACGAAAAATGTACCCACATCAAAAATAACAACATCAATACCAGTAGCAATAACAGCTATGTCGCCATAATCTTTAACAAAAACAAAGACAACATGTCAATGACGACATCGTCACTTAACATTGACAAAAAGCACAGTAAAGCACCCACATTAACGACAAACAGCATCACCAACTGTAACAGAAAAATGAAAACAGTAACAACAGCAGCAACTGTGACAACAGTTGTAACATCATCATCAACAACACACACGCATTCACATACACAGTAAACAAAAACAACCAAAGTAAAAAAAAAACTAAACAAAAAGAAAAACAACAACAAAAAAGAAACCCCGACAACAGTGAAAACAATACGAATACAACAACAACGATAGCGACAACAAAGCAAAACAACAGCAACAACAGGAACCAAAAAAAAAAAAAAAAAAAGACAGTCTCAGCAACAGCAACAACAATAACTACATAAAGTAACAAACACGACGACAAAAATACATTAACGGCAACAACAGCAATGACGATGACGACGACGACGACAACAATCGTAATAACAACAACAGCGACAACAACCAAGCAACAATAACGATGGGAAAAAAAAAAAAGCGACAGCAAGAATATCTTGGATACCACCGCTAATGATAACAACAATGACAGTAAAAAGGACATCAACGATATCGTAAACAAAAAAACAAGAACAGACACGATAACCACAACAATAGTGACCACAAAACGCTTTACGACAACAATAAGAATGAGAGCAACAACAACAACAACAGCAACAAGAAACCAACAACACTTGCAGCCAAAAAAAAAAAAAAAAAAAAAAAGCGACGAACAACGATGATAACAGAAACGAGACGGAGATAGGGAAAATGACAACATCAACAAACAAAAAAAAAAAAGGAAACATTTAGAAAGAGAGGGGGTTAGTTACCGCCAAGGACATAGACAAACAAAGTACAGGACAAGACACAATGCATTTCGACCTCTAGGGTCTTCTTCAGACAAAAAAAAAAAAACATTTAGGACTGTGGAAACGAAGAACGAGAAACCACTTATCTTCTCATATTCGGCGCACGATCAAAATGGCAGCGAAAATTGCATCCAAAGCAACAATAACAACATCAATACCAGTAGCAAAAAACGAAAATGATAATAATGAGAACAAAAACAAAGACCATTTTGATCATGTGCCGAATATAAGAAGATAAGTGTTTTCTCGTTCTTCGTTTTCACTGTCCTAAATGTAATTTGTTTTTGCCTGAAGAAGACCCAAGAGGTTGAAATGAATTGTCTTGTCCTGTACTTTGTCTATGTGCTTGGCGGTGACTAACCCCCTTTCTTTCTAAATTTTGCTTCATTTTCCGCCCTCAGTCACTCCATTTTGAAACTTACAAAAAGCAAGACAACAACGACAGTAACAACAGCAAAAACAGCGACGAGAAGAACAAAGAAAACAACGACAGCGACTCAAACAGGCATAAGAACGTTAGACACCCAAATGCTATCCAATTCGTCGGTCCATACCCCCCCCCCCCCCCCCCCCCCCCCCCCCCCCCACACACACACACACACCCTCCACTCCATTAGTGAAGCAGTCGACCCTACCACAAACCCGCATGTCCACTACACCCACCTTCTCAATCGACGGTTGAGAATGATAATGGTCAAACTGCAATGACCTTGAAGACCTCGTTCTCTAAACGACTGCGCAGCCGTCACGTGATTGATTTATCTCTGTCTATCTGTCTTCCTTTCTATTGACTTATCTCTGCCTGTCTGTCTTCCTTTCTCACCCTCCCTCTGTCCACCCCCTCCCCTTCCCCTCCTCTCTGTCTGTCTGTCTGTCTGTCTCTCAATCCCAACCTCTCTAGTCTCTGTCCGTCTATTTCTCACAAGAGGGGAATGTCAGAGGCCTTGTGTATGCGTTTATACCACATGGATGCGTATGTGTGCGTTCCCTCTTGAGTCCGTTGCAGGTGACCAGACTGTGTGTGTGTGTGTGTGTGTGTGTGTGTGTGTGTGTGTGTGTGTGTGTGCCTACATACATGCTTTATCTCTCTACTCGTGTCCCCAATACTCGAAGATAGATAATGTCACAACAATCAGTGCCTGTTTACGTCGGTAGGTAGCACAGATAGTAACCTACCACTCCCCCCACCCCCTCCCGCCCCTTCCGACCCCACGTCTTCCCATCTACCCCACATCCTCCCTCCCCCAACGTCTCTCTCTCTCTCTCTCTCTCTCTCTCTCTTCTCTCTCTCACTCTCTCTCTCTGTCTCCCTCATCCCTTTCTTTCTCTGTTCATGTGGACTAATCCAGGATGAGAGTGGTCTAAGACCTCCTCTTCGCAGGCGCCTGACTGAGAGCTGAGATGCCCGGGAAGAGAAGCCCGACTGAGTCCGACTTGTACAGGATGACTGAGAAAGCGTCAGCCGCACACGTTACCCTTCCCACCTACCGCCGTAAAAACGGGGATGATCGTTCTCCTATTTAGAAAACAAAACAAAACAACTACTACAACAACGACGACAACAAACACAATAACATTAACAACCACCACAACAACAAAATAAAGAAAGGAGAGGACGAGAGACTTCAGTTCCCTGCGAGGTGTCATAGCAGCGAACACGAAGGGAGAGGTGGCAGCTCTCTTTTGAGGGACACTGATGTGAGAGGTCAGTGTCGGGCGGCGCAGTCAATCTTCCAGCCGTATGGGTGAAGGCGGGTCCAGCCTGTGTCGCCAGGGGATGGCTCCTACAAATGTGGGTCAGTCGGCGATGGACATTGGATACCATGGCCTGGAATACCGTGCTTTTGAAGGTCAGGCACGGGGGCACCCCTCTCAGGGGTGAGCTAAAAAAAAAAAAAAAAACCCTGTCCACTCGGTACCATGTCTTCCAGAGTCCATCACCTCCAAAGTCAGTTTCATTGATAAATAAGGAAAACAGGACTGGGCTGCAAACATCACCCTGCTTAACACCAGATATACGATTGATATCATCTGTTAAAGCAGCACCACATCAGACAGACAAATAGAGAAAGTGTGTGTGTGTGTGTGTGTGTGTGTGTGTGTGTGTGTGTGTGTGTGTGTGTGTGTGAGAGAGAGAGAGAGAGAGAGAGAGAGAGGAGGGAGAGACGGACGTGCTGTATCTTAGTCTCTGTGTGACGCAATAACACACGCATGTCATAGGACAGATGGGCGAGCCAGAATGCGAGGAAGGAACAAGGAATTGTCATATTTCAGAAATTGACATGGGGCGAAGTACGATGTAGCAGTAATTCACTGGACGTATCGTTATTTTTTGTTTTGATCACGATTATTACCCTTTACACGTTCTATTACATTTTATGGATGGCACGTATTTAAAGATGTATTCTTAATTACGCTATCACTTATCTTTATCATGCTGTTGCTGCTGTTGCTGTTGCTGCTGCTGATTGATCATCATCATCATCATCATCATCATCATCATCATCATCATCATCAGCCTTATCTTTATGATGTTGATGATAGTGACAATCCTTTTCACGTTCCGCTTCATTATTGTCTGTTATGATGATGATGATTTTCTCCCCTTTTATCTCATGATTAATTATTTCTGTATTCTTTATTTCGGCATTATTTTTTTTCTTCTCTTCTTTCTGTTTTTTGTTCTCTCTCTCCTTAAAAAAAACACACATATTATCATCATAACATATGATATGTATTTTCTTATAATTGCATGATTGTGTGCTGTAATAATTGTTGTCATTTACCTCTAACAAGGAGGTCTAAGTATTTTTCTCTTTTTCTCCCACTGCGGGTTCGTCAGGAGGGTTAGACTTGGCACAAAACCACTGAACGACACTTACTGGAACGACAGACGAAGCCATTGTCTGATGAAATTGACATCTAATGGTCTGTCATCTCAGGGAATTTTTCGCGTCTTCAACGTATTCAAAACAATGCTGATCTAAAAAAAAAAAAGTCATGTCACTCATTTACTGATTAAACTCCACTGGCTGCCTATTGCATATGGAATTAAATGAAGGCTGAATATGTAAAGCGCTCGGCTCTTCAGTAAATACTGTGCAAAGGAGATAATTTAAACAAAACAAAACAACAACAACAACAACAACAACAACAAAAATGAACCGTTGTGTGGTATTACTGCTGCTGCTACTGCTGCTGTTATTGTTGTTGTTGTTGTCACTTCATCTGTGCAAGGAATCGCGTTGGTGCACAGGGCGTGACCTCACAGACTGATGAATTCATCGTGATTGATGTCATTATTTTATTAGGAGTGATTTCATCATCATTGATTTCATCGTGATTAATGTCATTATTTTATTAGGAGTGATTTTATCATCATTGATTTCATCACAGTTGATATCATTTGGACTCATTTCGTCAAGATTGATTACAGTTTGATCAATTCTACAGCGGCGGATTTCTTTGGGTCTAGTTTCAGTATGACTGATTGACTGTTCGCAATAGGACTGATTATGATTTTTTTTTCAGTCGAATTCGTTTTGATGTATATGTAAAGAACAAAGATCCGGTATATCTATTCAGTTAGCTATCCGTCAGTCTTTTCATGTAAGCCGAAGTGAAATTTATTCAGAACAGGCTACCACCCCTTCTGAAGGGGGATTACGTTCAAGAACATAGCATAGTAAGTATAACAACAGCAACATAGTACACAAATGCATGAAGTATAGTCTACTACACAGGTGCATAAAGTATAATATAGTGACTCAGATATTAACTTCATACTAGGATAGCAGTGTTCGTATAACATGGCGTTCCAATAACCTTGATAAGCTAACATAACAGCTGGCCTTTAAAAGACTCTATACAAATATGTGCACAAATTCCTCACAATACTTTGATATTCATTTGTCATTAGCAGAGTCATACGAAGCTGACATGGATTTGCGTTGTATTTAAATGGAATATATTCCTGTCGTAGACGACTGAGAGCAGGGCAGAAGAAAAACAAGTGTATTTCGCCATCGTTTGCCTTTTCCCATTTTTGCTTTTACACAATCATACATGCTCTCGATACATCGATGTATCTTACCCTTTATTCCATTCTTCTGAAGCATTTGCAAAAGTAATTTTCTAGACACTGGATCAAATGCCTTTTTGGAGTCAATGAAACCTAAGAATAATTTGCTATTCCTTAAAAAAAAAACCCAACTGTTTCTGTGTGACTGCCAAGAGTGTGAACATTTGATCGATACTTGATTAATCTTTCTTAAAACTCACTTGTCACTCACCCGTACTAGTTTTATCTTCCATACACTCTCGTAATCTACAGTTAATAAAGAACTATAAAACTTACTACTTATATCACAAGGTGATACACCCTTTGATTGCTTGGATCGTTGACTCCACCTTTTAAAATAATGGCAATGTAATCGGTTCTGTCCAGTTATCAGGAAATATCCCTTTGTCAAAAAGTGCGTTGAAAAATCTGACTGTGTAGTCAACTACGGCACTTCCAACTTTTTAAATAATTCACCAATCATACCATCAGGGACAGCATTCTTTCTGTCCTTATTATCTTTTGACTGTAGGGATTACTTCGATTCTTGAGATCGGACGGTCGAGGAAGCCTGCATTGCTTTCAGTGTAAAGAAAGATTCCTATTTCTTCCATTGTTTCTTCTGACTTTTTGTCAAGAGGTTCTTTGAAATGCTGATACCAATCGTTGACAGAATTGCTGTTACACACATTACTTTTTCTAACTAATATTTTGCACATATACTTCCAAAAGTCTTGCTGATCTTTGAATCAACTAAATCGCATAATAGAGTAGAATTATACTCGTTCTCCTCTTTGAAAGATCCTTACAGCTACTTCGAGCTTCACAATAAACGTCTCCGTCTTTGTCCTCTAGCGTCATTCCAGGTTATTTGAAAAGTTTTCTCCATACCTTTTTTGGTCTTATAACATTCTTGGTCAAACCACTCATCATTTCTTTTGAATGTTATTTACTCTTACTGGTTTCCCCATGCACTGTGCCTGTTCTTTTACAGAAGCATTGAAAAGATCTATAGCGGTGTGAGCATCATCATCGATTAGGGTAACAGCTTCCTCTAGCATTAATTTAACATGTTGACTACTTATTGGATCGAGATTGAGAAAGAAGTGAGGCAGGGAACAGTAAACAATAAACAGTAAATAAGTAGGGTAACTTTTGCTCCCATTAGAAAACCTAACACAGGGTAACTTACTCTGTGTTAGGTTTTCTTATGGGAGCAAAAGTTACCCTACTTATTTACTGTTTATTGTTTACAGTTACTCTGTGTTAGGCTTTCTTATGGGAGCAAAAGTTACCCTACTTATTTACTGTTTGTTATTTAGGGTTACTCTGTGTTAGGTTTTCTTGGGGGAGCAAAAGTTACCCTACTTATTTACTGTTTATTGTTTACAGTTATTCTGTGTTAGGTTTTCTTATGGGAGCAAAAGTTTACCTACTTATTTACTGTTTATTGTTTACAGTTACTCTGTGTTAGGTTTTCTTATGGGAGCAAAAGTTACCCTACTTATTTACTGTTTATTGTTTATAGATACTCTGTGTTAGGTTTTCTAATGGGAGCAAAGTTACCCTACTTATATTTACTGTTACTTATTAGATCATTTAACATTAAATCCTGCCATGCATACTTACAATAAGTTTTTTATGTTTTTCTGCATTCCTTTTCCAATTCTGACATCCAGGAGTAAGTTATATTGAACTTTAGCTGTACATAGTCAGACTCAATACGTTCATTCACACAGAGACTGCACGATTATTTAACAAGAGTAAACATGATATTGAATGTATGAAATAATATTCACACCGTTCCCCGTCTCTGAAATGTATGTGAAACGACCTTGACCGTCGCCGCCACACACACACACACACACACACACACACACACACACACACACACACACACACACGCGCGCGCGCGCGCGCGCGCGCGCGTTTTAAAATACACAGATCTAATGCAGTACACATGTTTAACAACAGCTTACCTGTTCAATGTCCTGTGTTCAGAACACCTGTTAACAAAGGTTCCGTTGTGTAAACTGAAATGACTTTTTTTTTTCTATTGGAAATTCTTGATAAATGTTGGAAATTCTTCATTTGAAATCTCCAGTCAGGAGTAAATACATATCAGGCGTATTGATTAATACACTAGAAAGGCAGTTTTCGAAATCACTTGTGCCGCTATTAGTATTATAGAAAACATAGTATGGTGAATTTTGCGGAGATACATATGTACTTATAAAAAAAAAAAAAACTCTTTTAGATTTTTTTTTCTAGAAATTACGAGTATAGTGGTTTTATTTAGAGTAGTTGCTGACTCTCGTACGAAGGGTAAAACTTTTATTTTGATAAGTCACACGACTCCTCCACATTGTCTTCCATGTTTTGTAAACTGAACAGCAGGTTTATAGGAAACTTTATTTTATGATTACTGAATACATTTGAATGCAAATTTTCAACAAACTTTTCTATCAAACAAATCAAATCAAAAATTGTTGTATACGAAATAAGCGTTTTATTGAATAATATAGAAAGCAAGCCATTCATGCAAATTTTCAACAAACTTTTCTATCAAACAAATCACATAAAAAATCGCTGTATACGAAATAAGCGTTTTATCGAATAATATAGAAAGCAAGCCATTCGTTTTTCAATGAAAAATGATACACATTTTCCGTTTGCATCAGTTAAATTCACATCAGGGTGGTTTTCTGTGTAAAAATTATCTTGATATTAAAAATTGCTGTTTGTCTTCCTTTATTAGACACTACATGAATTTGTTCATTTGACAGATGAATAAAACCTGATATCCTGATAGCTGTATAAGAAGTTAAAACGGTTATTCCACAAGAAGGGATAAATCATTTTTATTCGCCTCTTAAACCACATACACAAACTTCGGAAGGGACGCTTTCATTCGATATTGGAGACAAAATATTTTCATTTCTCTTTTTATTATGTACATAAACTTTGGGAGAAGCATCCACTCAATGATGAAATCAAAGCATTTTCATTTACACTTTCATTTACTCTACAAGACACGCATTATTTAGTGAAGAAGATAGACTGTTTCAAATCCCTTCTCTCATCATTATGTACACACATTTTTAGTAGAAAAACGTGCATCAAACATTAAAGGAGACACACTTTCATCCACGCTTTTAATATGTGCATGAACGAAGTTCGACGTGCGGTCGGGTACACGTTTATCGACCACCATGAAAAAACATCTGCGTTCGGTTTTAACGGCACATTGCACGAACAACTTCTGTCGTGACCTTCACGGTTAACAAGAAACGTTGACACGATGTGTCACCCGTCCACCCCGAGCTGCACGTGCTGCGTCACGCTAACCTTTCCCGTAAACAGTGCAACACTTTTTTTCTTTTCTGCTCCATGTGTCAATCGAGATACATATTTGATAAATCATATTCTTTTTGATATTACTGTAACGGGCCGGCAGACATCTACAGACTATTTTCTGGTCTAAGTAATATTCTTTACCTCCAGTGACCAGATCTGATGATCCAAGATCATTGACACTTTCATGCATGCAGAGAGAGAGAGAGAGAGAGAGAGAGAGAGAGAGAGAGAGAGAGAGAGAGAGAGAGAGAGAGAGAATTAAGGCCAGTCAACGAATCATTTTTTTATTTGAATAAAATAGACGCTATCTTTAATGGGCAGAAGTGAAAAGGGCAATCTTCAGTATAACTTGTTTTGTGTGTGTGTGTGTGTGTGTGTGTGTGTGTGTGTGTGTGTTAGGCCTACAGCAGATATAACGGTTCTGTGATCAATCGATATTTTCTGTATCATTTTGTGTTGCTTGCTTTTGCTTTCTCTTTCCCTTCGTGCGTGCCTACTTTGCCTGCGTGGTGGTTTTGATTAAGAAAGACGTCATCAGCTGGGGACTGGACATCTTACCTGGCATCTGACATCTTACAAGGCTGCCAGTATGATCTGTTGGGGCGCCCAACATACAAATAGACCCATTCCTTGCATATTTCTTTAAAAAAAAAAAAATGCTGTCGTTCTGGTGGTACTTGTGTGGTGTAAGAGAGGTCTTCTTCCCCAACTGTCCCGTAAGGTGATATGCGTCGGTCGCCTGGGATGGATTTCGACGTAAAAGGTAATTAAACTGCAAGTTTTGTTTGTTTGTTTGTTTGTTTGTTTTTATTAAGCCGAAGAAAACTCCTCGCCACTGGACTGTGTCATTTTTATTCACCTTTTTCTGTACTGTGGAGTTTGAGATCGGATACATGTTAGTGCGTGCGTGCGTGCGTGTGTGTGTGTGTGTGTGTGTGTGTGTGTGTGTGTGTGTGTGTGTGTGTGTGTGTGTGTGTGTGTGTGTGTGTGTTGTTGTTGTTGTTGTTGTTGTTATTGTGTGTGTGGTAAGTCGTTTGGATACATGCATGAATGTAAATATTTTATGCTGATTTCAACACACAGCGCTGTGTGCGTCTTTCTCTGTGTGATTGAAAGAGATAGCGAGACAGATATGTGTGTGTGTGTGTGTGTGTGTGTGTGTGTGTGTGTGTGTGTGTGTGTGTGTGTGTGTTGTTGTTGTTGTTGTTGTTGTTGTTGTTGTGCGTGTGGTAAGTCGTTTGGATACATGCATGAATGTAAATATTTTATGCTGATTTCAACACACAGCACCGTGTGTGTCTTTCTCTGTGCGATTGAAAGAGATAGACAGACAGATAGATGATGAACATGATAACACAAACCTATGATTTGGAGACAGACAGAAATGGCATGCATGCGCATGTGTTTGAAAGAGATAGAGAGACAGATAGATGAACATGATAATACAAACATATGATTTGGAGAAGACAGAGATGCACCAGAGAGAGAGAGAGAGAGAGAGAGAGAGAGAGAGAGAGAGAGAGAGAGAGAGAGAGAGAGAGAGAGAGATAGGGGGGGTTAGGTGGGCGGCTGGGTGGACAGGTGGTTGGGTGAGATGGGGGTGGAGGAAGATGCGGCAAACGGCGACGGACAAAGAGAGACAGCGACAGAGAATGAGAAAAGACAACCACTCTCTTGACAACAACAAGTACCAGCTTTAATGTAATCATATACACACGAACTTGATGTTGTTCTGATCGAAGAAGAATACCTCCCCCATCCTCCAAACGTTTTGTTTCCTTCAGTACACAACCAGGCCACTTTTTTATGAACAACAAACAATTATACCAATGATAATAACGACAGTAAGCCACAACGGTTACGGTCATTATAAATAGAAGAAAATAGAGACAAAAACTGTCAGAAGAGTTGAAACAGAAAAAGAAAAAAAAGAAAAAAGGAGTCAGAAATATTACGGTTGATAAAAACAACAGCAGGCAACATTTTTAAATACACTTCGAAAGCTTGACTGCTTCAACACAGAACAAAAATCATAGTTATTTTGAAACAAAACATGAACACTCAGCGTATATGGTTGAGTATTTTTCACAGATCTTCCATTTTTCACTCATTGTCGTTTATTTAGGTTTCTTTGAAAAGCGGCCCCCTCGGTTTCATCAATCTGTCGTCATTTTTTCCCCTACTTTCTTTCAAGACAACATGGTCAAAAGCAGGCTTAAGTTTATGCACCAAAAAGGAAACGTTATCTAAAGACTTGTTAGCCAGTTTGATTGTTGTGTGTGGTGACTATCCTTTGAGTTGATGACAACGATCTCTGTTGATTGAAGCCACATCAAGGGTCTCAAAACAATGGTTTATCAAGATTTGTACTGGCAAGGGTTCTACAGAGAACCCTTGCAACAAAGTCCAAATGACGTCTCTCATATGTCGGTGTTTTCATCTCGTTCTGTGTACTTCAATACAAAATAACATTCCTTTTCACGACCGAAAGGTGGGCAGTGGATGGGAAAATCACATCTTGTCTGAACACTAAACCCACAACGATGAGAGAGAGAGAGAGAGAGAGAGAGAGAGAGAGAGAGAGAGAGAGAGAGATTACACGCACACATATTCTAACGTTCATTTCCGGTCGTCTTTTTACCGCTAACTAAATCAGACATTCCGGCCGTTTTATTTCAGTTAAGATCTGTTATATTCCTAGTTGAAATGAACATTCATGTCGTGCCATTCCGCGATGACGACAACCCCGTTGTCATGTCTCGGAGGCTGACGATGCCAGGGTGTTGTCTCAGGACAGGCGTTCTAGCCGGTCGCCCGTTCCATTTTCCGCTCCATCTTTGCGAATTTCTGAGCCATCTCAAGAGTCCGATCCATCATATTGTTGTAGTTCTTCCAGTCTGCAAAACGAAGGGTAAATGGTGTAGATAACTCTTTTAAAGATCAAGATGAAAGACATTTTAAAGGGGGGTAAGAATAACCGACACAAAGTAACCCGCTATCATTTGTCACATAATAACATGTCGTAAAACTCTTATTTCTATTTGAAAAGCAATATGATATAGACTTCTGTTTTTTTTTTTCAAGTTGAAAAGATAAGGAGCGATTGCTAGCAAACGTTGACAAACAGAACTATCTTTGCTATCGTAATTCATCCTTAAGAGAACAACAAAAAAAATCTAAGTAGGCTACTTATCCTGTTCTAAAACAGCAACAACGAAAACAACAACAATAACAAACAAACAAAAAACAACAATAACAAAAAGAACAACTACCCAACGATGACAGTGTTGCACCTCAGATAGATTCCAAGGACAACACAAAACACACAAACACAAATATCATGGCCAATAATTCAATCTTTTAAAAAGGGACCTAGTACTTCATCCAATTTACAACACAGCGAAGATGATGTGTAGATACGAATATTTTATGCAATATGAAAGCAAAGATTATTTAATTCTAAAAAAAGGCCAGATATCCCTAATGAAAAAAAAAAGGATTTGCACGTTAATCTACCCCGTCCTCCCCCTCTCCCTTCCACACACACACACACATTCACTTACACACACACACACACACACACACACACACACACACACACACACTCTCTCTCTCTCTCTCTCTCTCTCTCTCTTTTGCACACAAACCAGCACCTCTAAGAAACAGAAACATAGAAACACGGTACGCATTTGAATGGAAAATAGCTTGCTTCAAAAGCTGACTCAGTCGAACCTTTCTTCATGAAAACAGTATTTTTTTTCCACGGAAAACAGTACTAATTTCTATTTTCAGTTAAAATCACCTATTGTATTGTTTCATAATGATTTTTAAAAATCAAATTTTTGGCCTGATTCGGCGTCATAACGTTGCCTACCATGGGAATGAAATGATTATGAGTGGCGACTATGACTCATGCACAACGAAGCGTCGTGCGTATGTGAATAACTGTCACAATAATTATTTTCGCTGTGTAGGCTTTCTGTGGTCCAAAATAACAGTCTTCTTTTCTATTTTTTCTTCTCCTTTTCTTTCTTTCTTTCTTCTTTCTTTTCTTTTTTTTCTTTGGAACTAGACGCTTCGATCTGGAGTTAAGTTGTCTGCGCTCTACTTTTTTTTTTCTGTTTTGTTTCTTTTTTTTTTTTTTTTCAAGTTCATTGCCTTGCTTCTCTTGCCTGTGAAAGACCCATAGAGTCGAAGCGCATTGCTTTCTTGTTGTTTTTTCCGCTTGTTTGGCGGTCTGGCAACCAAGCCTCCTCAATACCCTTCTTCTGGTAGTTTTTTTTTTTAATTCATTTTTTTGACTGAATGTTGGACTCTAACAGCGTCAAATGTACTGGGAAAAAAAAAATGACGGTTTTGATATCATAATACTTTTTTCATGCCGTAAAGATAAAATTCATCATTTTCTTAAAAAAAAAAAGATTATGACTTTTGAAGCCAGCAATATTCCCTAGAATGCACACACAGACACAGCACAGGCACATACCGTGGAGAGCCGAATCACTCGAGCTCTTACCCCATCCGGGCACTACAGACAAGGCCTCCAGAACAGGGGACACAACTCCACCAGATGCCCAGAGAACGTGACAAACCACAGCTGGCCACCGCCAAGGGGCACATGGGGGGCATGACAAAGCAACCAAGCACAGGAACAGGCGGACAAACGCAACAGCCCCAGAGTAGTAAACAGCACCGTTGTCTCTTGATCACGATCAAGGTTTAAGAAAACACAAATGTCCATCAGCTGTCTTGCCGTGTTAAAATCCATCCAGGTGTTGAACAATGTTAATGAATCAATCCAACCATTGCCCCATGTTAGTGTGTCCTTTTTTTTTTCTCTCTCTCTCTCTCCATCTATGCCCTCTTTCCACACAAAGCACTTTCCAGATGTTTTACATCCAGTGAACGTAGATGACGTAAGTCCTGGTCGATGACTCTTGTGTCACAACTGGGTCAGTGTGATTTTTGTACCGGTTAGTCACGCTGTGTCCCAAATGAGTACAGGTGCGTGTGGTTACCGGTTAATCGCACGGTGTCGCAAAATGGTGTGACATAAAGACTGGTGAACTATTGCGTGTCAAACATGAACACGTGGGATGTTATCACCGGGTGATTAGGAATGAACATAAGCGTGGCAACTGACTACATGTGAAGTGATCACCGGTTAATTACGAATGAATGTAATCGTGTGACGTAGGGCGCTAGTTTGATCATACTGTGTAACCAATGGACACATAAGGCGTGGTTGATGCCGACAAAGAATGAACACCTGTGACGTATGTGATGATTGATTGCATCCTGACACACACACACACACACACACACACACACGAAGTACGCTTAAGGTCCTGTTGTCAATCACACTATGTCGCAAATGAATGTGTGTGACGTAAATACTATTCATTCACGTTGATTCGTCACCCTCGAACCCGTATGTTATGAAAGTATGTATCAACTGCGCTGCGATTCAAGTGATTTCACGTGACATATGCAGGCCACTTGTTTTAACCGCAAGATGGCGTACATGAATTTAAGTGACGCAGTTACTCATTTGTCTCATTCTTCTGACGCAATTCCCTGTGACATGCACACGGAGTCACAAAGGATTCCGCGTAACGTAAGCACAAGCCAACAACACTGGCAAACCAAACTGCGTCACAGGGGACCATTATGTCACGTATATTCTGTCAGACTACGTCATGTCACAAAGGAATGCAAAAGGGACATACCAATTAAGTTTGCGAGATTTTTTCATTCATTTTTTTTTTTATACTTTCGCCAACACGACCACATGTTTGTGCGACTCTTGTAAACCGATAATGGGGAAAATGGTTACCGTCTCTCTTCATTCAACCAGCTTTACATTGCTATTTTCCCCCGTTCACCAACGGCAATTCGACAAGATCTGGTTTCAGTCTTGATTTACAAAGACTGGTGACTTTTTGTTTTCTCCAAGCGAAATTCATGCCCCTACTGATAGATTTTGCAGAGTTATCTTCACTCCAAATGATTTAGGGCCTACTTCATGCAGTCGCCTTTCAAATTCTTAACATTAAGTAATAATAAGTCAAAATTTTGATGGCTTCATGATGACTTTAAGTAATAGACGTATGAACTAAACCATGAATCGAAACAGACCGCGCATTGGCTAACTAAAGAAAAACTCAAACAAGTAAGTTGCTTTTCATCACAGAATAGCAACTTACTATTGGAATCACTGTTTTCAGTCTTTGCTGCAAGCCCTAGAGGCCTTTAAGCCTATAGAGAGTCAAAACGGGACAGATTTAATGCTCGTAGGACGAAAACTGGCTTTCGAAAGGACGCGTTCCACAGTAAATTCTTGGTGATGTCGCTCAGTCGTTTTGTTGAGATTGGCGCGAAGGTGACGCGCACACAATCGTCGAGTCGTTCAAATGTCCTTTTAAAAACGCACAGTTAAGTACTGGCTAGCACAACGTTTTGTACAATGGAATGCAGGATGGGTAACTACTGCGACTGAAACAGACAGCAGCATTGCTATAAACGAGTCAAAATATAATAATCACACCAGTAATTAACGCTGATTAAATGAGCGAAACAAAGCAGGCACGTGGTTTTTTGACAAATGTGCTTGTCTCAGATGTTACAAGTACACATAAATCAAAAGGCACAAAGGATGGCCATTTAGGGGTGTGTTGTGACTTTTCTTTCTTTCTTTCTTTGCTTTCTTTTTTCTTTCTTCTTTCTTCTTCTTCTTTTTTTCTTCTTTTCTTTCTTCTTCTTCTCTCTTCTTCTTCTTTTTTTTTTTTTCTTCTTCGTCTTTTCCTTTCTTCTTTCTTTCTTTCTTTCTTTTTTCCCTCTCCATGCCATGTCTCTGGCATTACACCCACGCCGCTCCCCCTCCCTCTTTCCCCACTCCCGGTCCACAGCCACACACACCGACTAAATCCCAGCCGCAGCCTCCAGCCAGTGCCGGCAACCCACAAGGAGCTGTCAATGTCAAGCCATCATGTGGGTACCCGCCAGAGAAGACACTGCACTGCTGCCGGAGTCACTTTTTGTGCATTTTGTTCGTGTCTGCGGTTCGTGACGTCCACAGAAGAGGCTTTTGTCGAAAGTTCACTTCTATGGTTTGTATTGTGTATTTGAGACGTGTTTATGTGTTATGGCTTCATTAGTCGTGTCACATGAATCCGTGTGAATCGTGCAACTCTTTCATCACACAGGTACACAAGTAATGAGCAGATGTGACGTAAGATACGGGTTTCAGTGACAATGTCACGAATAAGTTAATGTGATACAAGCGTTGGTTAAAGACACTGCATGAGAAATGAACTCGACAGCTAACCAAAAAAAAAAAAAAAAAAAAAAAAAAAAAGAGAAAAAAAGATTAGGTTCAAGGTTGAATGCGCGTGCGTGATGTAATGTAATACTGGTTAGTCACATCTTGTAAGCAAGATTTAAATTAATGGTCACGTATGAGCTGGTTTTGTGTGTGTGTGTGTGTGTGTGTGTGTGTGTGTGTGCGTGCGTGCGTGCGTGCGTGCGTGCGTGCGTGTGTGTGTGTGTGTGTGCGTGTGTGTGTGCGATTGTGTGAATGTGTGTGTGATTGTGTGTGTGTGTGTGTGTGTGTGTGTGTGTGTGTGTGTGTGTGTGTGTGTGTGGTGTGTGTGTGTGTGTGTGTGTGTGTGTGTGTGTGTGTGTGTGTGTGACACGCATGCATACTTAATGATACTTAATCTCAATGGAGAGTTCCAGAACTTCACAGACAATGGTGTCACTCTCCGAACAGCATGAGATGGAGCCAACTGAGTTGAGAGAGAGAGAGAGAGAGAGAGAGAGAGAGAGAGAGAGAGAGAGAGAGAGAGAGAGAGAGAGAGCAGAACAATGACTGAAAGATTTTGTTAACAAGCCAGGTTTAGTCCGCATCCCATCTGAGCGTGGCAAGTTCTTCTTTTTTTGCGACTACTGCAAAAAACAACAACAACAACAAAACACCAAAAACAAACAAAAAAAAACTTAAGCACACAAAAAAAAAACTCTAAGCAAACACAAAAACACTCACACATGCACACACAAACAATACTATAGGCCAGGCACATAAATCGTTAAAAAGACGAAAACAAAATGCAGCCACAACAGAGACCAAGTATGAATAACACAGACACAGCTACAAGAGCATCACCTAGAAAATACACATAGAACAAGGAACACTGACGAAAACAGCATTCAGCATATATCCGCCACCTTGACGACGACGACAACGACGATGACGGAAATGATTACAATAACAACAGTGTCATGATCATAATGATAATCATCATCAGCATCGTTCTTGGCAGGCAGCTTCAGCAGAACATCATCATCAACGAAGACAACAGCAAGAACAACATGAAATATGTTAATTGAAAATGAAAGCACAGAAGATATGAAACAGAACACTGTCAACAACGAGGAGAAAGAGGGGGGGGGGGGGGGGGAGGAGAAGGAGGAAGAGCAGAAGAAGAAAAAGGACGAGGAGGAGGAGGAGGAGGAGGAGGAGGAGGAGAAGAAGAAGAAGAAGAAGAAGAAGAAGAAGAAGAAGAAGAAGAAGAAAGAAGAAAAAGAAGAAGAAGAAGAAAGAAGAAGAAGAAGAAGAAATAGCAAGACAAATAACAAACAAACAAACAAAAGCTTACTACAATTAAAAAAGAGAACAGAGAAGGAGAACAAACGAAGAACAAGAAGAGACGGAAAAGGTCAGAAGTATCTTGGAAACTGAAACCAGATTTTGGAGCACTATGTTGAAATTATGATTTCAAGACCACTAGAAACCATACGATTACAACTGAATTATAAAGGTGTAATACCCGACATTTGTTCTCACACAATCACCCCATTTTGAGATTACACACACACATTTATTTGAGTACTGACATGAATTCACGATATCAAAATATCGATTTAAACCACCACCGTGATTAAACAACGTGTCATTCACCAGAGAAATGCTTTTATCAACCAATCCGTCTTTTCTTTTCTTCCCCAATCGATGCATTTGGGTTATTGTTGTGGTACTTTGCTTAGGGGCAGAATCAACGTAACTGCTCTTTCTTTTGACTGGGGTATAATGATTTTTAATCACTCGTACTTACCAACTTAAGTTGAGATAGGCAGACAGACTGACAGGCACACACACATATATACAGAGAGAGAGAGAGAGAGAGAGAGAGAGAGAGAGAGAGAGAGAGAGAGAGAGAGAGAGAGAGAGAGAGGATGCGTATGTGAATGCGCGTTTAGTTTCTATCGAAGTAGCCTCTTTGTTTTATCATTCGTCACACGTAGATATCCACAATTAATTCTTAACTCTTACATTCGTCCATTGACACTAACATTTTTAGTGGGGGAAAGAAGAGCTGGGAGAAGGAGAAGGAGAAGGAGAAGAGGCGTCACACTGAGGGACAGACAGAGAAGACTGGAGGCTGGAGCGACGTTGCTGTCTTGTAGTGTTACATCTTTTTTTTTTTTCTCACCACGGGTGATCTTTTTGACGATGGCATTAAACGCTAGAGAGACGAGGAAGGAAGGATAGAGGGACAGGCTGGTGGTATGGGGAGAGTGGAGGCTGGAGAAGGAAAGAGGGTAGACGGGGAGGAGACTCTGTGTGTGTGTGTGTGTGTGTGTGTGTGTGTGTGTGTGTGTGTGTGTGTGTGTGTGCGCGCGCGCGCGCGCGTGCGTGCGTGCGTGCGTTAATTAGACTCCAGGAGCGCCAGCCTTCTCCAGGCGATGCTCCATGTAGCGGAGGTGGTTTCTCATGTTCTGGTAGGTGTCCCAGAAAAGCACCCAGCTGGAAGGGTTCCCGGGAGGGACCCTGGTACTCACGTGCCTCTCGGAGCGCCGGGGAAACTGGAGAGAAAGAAACCAACAACACAATCATGGAACCAGCCCCCAAGTCCACAGACCACATCGCTTACAGCAACGTTCAGCCAGCGTTACTATGTTTCCTACTCTTGTGTGCTTCCAAACACCCCCTTCCCTTCCCTCCATGCCCTAGCTTCCTCATTCTTTCT
>JADBJO010000149.1:502500-507500 GCA_016801955.1 Conus betulinus
CTCCTCGAGGAGTACGATTTACACTGGCAGCGGTAATCGAGGAGCTTGGGGGTTGAAGACTAGAAAGGATTACAAAAAAGCGTACACCTTTTCGATAAGCAGAGTTACTATTGTACAGGCCAATGCTACCAATGTGCTTATGATTCACATCAGTAACGTGTCAACATACAGTGTTGTTTGTAAGCATCAGTAATACAAAGGCTTTCATTACTGAAGAAAACCAGCAGTGGTTCAAAAGAATGAAAAAAAAAAACAAGTTAATAATCTAACGTAAGTACAAACTTCAGCGCTGATAAGTAGCGATTTTTTAAAATTGCATTTTACAAGAACGTTATCAAATAAAACAAAAGGACGGTCATACGTCCAGATAAGAATGATACCCCATTACCAATTGTTGAGGGGGTTGGTCCTTATTTAGGGTGCCGGGGAACGGCAAAGGGTATTTTATCTGTGTTATACTTATAATGGAAAACACACACACATACATACACACACACAAACGCGCGCGCACACACGCATGCACGCGCAAAACAAGACAAAACTGAAAGATATTCAACAAAGCTGACACATTTATCGGTGTCAGGCTCTAAAGTCATTGCCATTTAACCCTCTTTCACACCACCATCGCACTCCCCACTCTTCCTCAAGGACCCGATATTCTCAACTGAAGGAAAAAAAAAAAAAAAACCCCTCAACAAACGAAGACACAGCCACAGGAAAAAGAAATCGCCAGTCCTCAGACGGAATGTCTCTTTTTCAGCAAGTTCTCAAAGGGCTCCATTCCCAGCCTGCTCCATTTTTCTCTCCATGGCTGTCATTTGCTGGTTCAAGTTGGAGTAATGCTCCAGAAAGCCACTGAAGTTCATTGGCTCGCCGCGCTCAACGTGTCGCCTGCGAGGAACTGAAAGTGGAAATGAAATCACGACGTCAGATTTATTCATTCCAAAATTGAATACATTTCCCGCTCATGCATTTTCAATTGGAAATCCACAGTGGGTGATTTTCGGGGTCGAAAAATTCATGCGTAACTTCTCTGGACCAATCACAGGCAAGGTTACATGAAAAAAAAACACACACCTCCATATGGGAGACGAGGCTGGCTGCATGCTGTCCATAAGTGTGTGCATTCAGGATTGGCTGGTTTCCGACCAGCATAGAAAACGTTGCAAAAAGAAGGAAATCCAGTAAAACCAGACAAGGCTGCATGCTATTCGTCAATAATGATTTGGATTAAAAAGAAAAAAAGGAGGCAATAAGAAGAAGAGGACTAGAAGGGAGAGAAGAAAAAGGAAGGAGCAGCGGAAGGAGGAAGAAGAGGAAGAAGAGAAGAAGAGAGAAAAGTAAAGATACTGAACAGAAACGAAGGATAGTCAAAGACACAGTCATGCATGAAACAGTATTTTGAGATGGAAGCCGCATGCTAACACCCATCCAAACGGGTCCCATCCTGTTTGGGGAGAGGTTGAGGAAGGAATGGGGGTTGGGTGATGATGGAAAGTGGGAGAAGGGAGTCGAGTGAAGTAAAATGGGATGCGGAAAGGGGTGGGGAGTGGGGTGGAGGAGTGGGGGGGGGGGGGGGGGGGGAAGAACTGAAAGTGAGGAGAAAAAACCAATGCGAGATGCTTTGACAAAAGGGACATTACTGAAATCAAGGAAGCATGGCTCTATTTCAAATGAAACGTGAACAAGATTGGGATTTTTGGGTCAGTTTGTGAAGGGTACGGGCAGCGTGGTGGTGGAAATCGGTGGCGGAGGTGGGGGGAAGAAAATCGATCAATGGAAGAGAGTGCAAAGGAACACACCCAACACCTCAAGAAAGAGAGCAAGATCGCTTCTTCCATTTTCTTCTTTTTCTTCTTATAATGCTGGTCGGTTCCAAATCCTATAATCAAACCATGCATCTCTCTGATGGGCTCCGGAAGACAGGGCAAATCAACACTTTGTATTAAAAGAACGAAAGAAAGAAAAGAGGAAAGAAAGGCAGAAAAGAAGACAGGAACCAAAAAAAAGTAAGAAAGAAAGGAAGGAAAGAGAGACAGAAAAAAGACAGTTACAAAAAGAAAGAAAGAGAGAAAAAGAGCAGAAAGAACAACAACAACAACACACACACACACACACACACACACACACACACACACACACACACACACACACACACACACGGAAAGAAAAGCAAACAGATAGAAAGGAAAATGGAGAAAAATACAGACAGAGACAAAGATAGGGAAGAAGAGAAAAAAACGAACAAACAAACAACAACAAAAAAGGATAAAAGAACGACAAACAGAAAAGGGAAAGAAAGAAAAAGGAAAGGGAAAAATACAGAATTAAAGCAGAAAGAACGAACGAACGCAAAAGAAGATAGGAAAGAAAAAGAGAAAAAAAGAGAAGAAAAAAAAAGAGAAGGGAAAAAAGTGGTGCGGATGGGGTGGGGTGGGGGGGGAGGGGGTGGGGGGGGGGAGAACGGACTAAGGGGGGGGGGGGGGGGGGGGGGGGGGGGGGGGGGGGGGGGAAGTTGAGCACGTGTGGAAGATACGAGTCACATTAATGCTAATAATAGTACTTGTATACATTTGTACACAAGGAAATAACACGGTCCAATAAATGTCGGAGATATTCTACCTCACTATCCATTGTACACCCCCTCCCCCTCCTTCCCCACCCCCACCTCGTTTCTCTGTCAGTATACATTTACTTCCCCCCCACCCCCCACCCCTGTTGCATTAAAGTAAGAACACACAATGTTTTCATTGTTCCCAGATTTTTTTTCCCTTTATGTTTGAGGGACAAGCCTCAAGACATTTTGGGTCCAAGATAAGCTTGTCACGTGCTCGTTCCGTCACTTCCGGCTCAGCCAGTTCCCTTCAGAAACCTGTCACGGTTTATGTTTTGCCCCGAGGATGTATGTCTGTCTGTCTGTCGACCCCATCTTTGCTTCCCTTTATCTTTCTGTCCGTCCGTCTGTCTGTCTGCCCGTTTGTCACTCCCTCCTCCCCCAATCGTGTTGTGTTGTTTGTTACTCTGTGTGTGTGTGTGTGGTGTGTGTGTGTGTGTGTGTGTGTGTGTGTGTGTGTGTGTGTGTGTGTGTGTGTGTGTGTGTGTGTGTGTGTGCCCCCCCGCGCGCGCAACACATGCTTTTGTGTGTGTGTGTGTGTGTGTGTGTGTGTGTGTGTGTGTGTGTGTGTGTGTGTGTTCCTCTCTATCTTATAATACATCTACACTCTCCTAAAGTACATTTAAATTCTCTCTCTCTCTCTCTCTCTCTCCTCTCTCTCTCTCTCTCTCTCTCTCTCTCTCTCTCTCTCTCTCTAGTGTATGGTTTTTCTTTGTGTCACTGCGTGTGCCATATACAGGGACTTCCACGCAGTGAGAGTATACCGTCACGTCACTCATTAGATTGTTTTCAGAGCCTGTGCAATGGTCTCGTGGTGTGACCTCCCCTTGAACAGCTCAAAGACAGATAGATAGATACATAGATATATTGATAGATAGATAGAAAGAGAGAGAGGAGGGCGAGTGCGTGCGCGTGCGTGTGTGCTTGTGTGTGTATGTATGTATGTATGTATGTATGTATGTATGTATGTATATATGTATGTGTGTGTGTGTGTGTGTGTGTGTGTGTGTGTGTGTGTGTGTGTGTGTGTGTGCGCGCGTTATGAGCAGTGTGTGTCTCTGTGTGTGTGTGTGTGTGTGTGTGTGTGTGTGTGTGTGTGTGTGTGTGTGTGAGAGAGAGAGAGAGAGAGAGAGAGAGAGAGAGAGAGAGAGAGAGAGAGAGAGAGAGGCAGAGACAGAGACAAGGACAGAGACAGAGAAAGAGAGAGAGAGAGAGAGAGAGAGAGAGAGAGAGAGAATGTGTGTGTGTGTGTGTGTGCGTGTGTGTGTGTGTGTGTGTGTGTGTGTGTGTGTGTGTGTGTGTGTGTGTGTGTGTGTGTGTGTGTGTGTTCGTGTATAATGCGCAAGCGCGTGCGTACGTGTGTGTATATATGCGCGCACGTGCGCACGCTCGTGTGTTCTTCTCATTCACTCTGCAATCCAAATGACAAAGAGAATCCTTTGAAAAAGAAAACAAGGGGCCGTAACATTGTCCCTGCCCCGACCCTTCCCCAGTTCCCTCCCCTCACTAAGTCCTCCCACAGCGATCCTCGTGGCTCCACCATAGGCAGCAACACTCAGGTTTTTGTCCAGTCGCAGTCGTACGCAGATATATCTTCTTCTTCGTCTGGACGCTGTGTGCATTGCGCAATCCAGTCACCGCGCTTGGGTCGGTTAAGTATCTCTGTCGGCGGCGGCAGTCCTGACTTTTTTTACATTCGGACTCCCCTGCTCGATCCCCCCCCCCCCCCCCCCCCGCCAACTTCCCTACCTTCCCTCCCTCGCCTACCTTTCTGCCTCTGGTTTCCTATCGCCCCCCCCCCCCCCTGAACCTCATCCCTCCTTCTACCTCCCCCCCCTCCGCCCTCCCACCCCCCCCCAGCCCTCCTGTCCCTGTCCCATCTCGCCCCTGCCCTGTCGCTCGTCCTCTTTCCCCCTCAGTCTTCCAGCGCTGTGCACAATGTTAAGGTGAACAGACAGACGACGCAGTTATGGATGTCTTTTCGTCGCACGGGAGATAAATCTCCCTTGTCGTTGTGTGTCATCTCCCCCCTCACGTTTTCGGGCTCGGTCGTGACGGAGCGAGGGTGACCCTTTTAGTGTCTTCATTAAGAAAAAAAAAAAAAAAAAAAAAAAAAAAAAAAAAAAAAAAGTTAAAAAAAAATTACGTGTCTGTTACGATATTTCTCTCTTTCTCTTCTTTTCCTTTTCTTTCCCCCTGTGGTTTTTACTTTATTTGGTTTTATTTTATTTAAGTTTGTAGTTTTTATTTCATTTCATTTTTCTGTTGTTGTTTTCTTTTGTCTTCTCCTTCGGTATCTTTTGTTGTTGTCGTCGTCGTAAAATTCTCCTTCAGTTATGAGAGCATGAGCCCCCTAATCCGTTCTTCTCACTGCACTTCATTCAAA
>JADBJO010000149.1:515000-527500 GCA_016801955.1 Conus betulinus
TCGTTTGTTTTCTTTTTTGCGTTGAGGCCCAAAGCATAACTTTTTCCCGCCAAGTTTACAAAAAATGTCGAAAACGTCATCGGTGCTACTTAAAATCCGAAGTTCTGTGAACAAACGGACAGTGAAAAATAGACAGCTAGTGTCCATTATGGCCAGTGCTCACAGTCTCACGATCAAGTCGCTAGATCACAACAGAATAGCTGGCACGTTATAATCGGTACAAGGAAAACAAATCCAAATAATTCCAGAGCAAAGACAGATAACAAGGCCACAAAAGTAGAAAAATAGTCGACACAGTAAAGAATCATTACACACACACACACACACACACACACACACACACACACACTCTCTCTCTCTCTCTCTCTCTCTCTCTCTCTCTCTCTCTCTCTCCCCTCTCTCTCTCTCTCTCTCTCTCTCCCCTCTCCCTCTCTCTCTCTCGTTTCTCTCTCTCTCTCCCTCTCTCTCTCTCCCTCTCTCTCTCTCTCTCCTCTCTCTCTCTCTCCCCTCTCTCTCTCCCCTCTCTCTCTCTCTCTCTCCCTCTCTCTCTCTCTCCTCTCTCTCTCCTCTCTCCCTCTCTCTCTCTCCCTCTCTCCCTCTCTCTCCTCTCCTCCTCTCCCCCCCTCTCTCTCTCCCCTCTCTCTCTCCCTCTCTCTTCTCTCTCTCTCTCTCTCAAAGTGCTAACTACACTCCTCTCGTCCTCTCTCTCTCTAATCTCACTCTCTCTCTCTCTCTCTCTCCCCTCTCCCTCTCTCTCTCCCCCTCTCTCTCTCCTCTCTCTCTCTCTCTCTCTCTCTCGTAACACTCTCTCCCCTCTCTCCTCTCTCTCATCCCTCTCTCTCTCCTCCCCTCTCTCTCGTCTCCTCTGCTCTCTCTCTCTTACCTAAACCGTCTGCACACGTATTACTTGTCTCACTACTATACATACACCTGCTACTCACTCCCACTCGGACTATACTACACTTCACTGCTATCTCTCCCTCTCTCCTACCACGTGACAAGATGTCACTACACGTTACACCACAGGTTGCGATGGCACTACACTTCACTACAATGTGGCGTGGCACTACACTTCACTACAATGGGGCTATGCGATATTACACTTCACTGCCATGTTTAAATATATCACTACACTTCACTACAATGGGGCTGGCACTACACTCACTACTCTGGGGCGTGGCACTACACTTCACTACAATGGGCGTGGCTCTACACCTCACTACAATGGGGCGTGGCACTACACTTCCCTACAATCTCTCACCGCACTACCTTCACTGCGCTATCTCTGGCACTACCTTCAACACCGGGCAATACTCACGTGCTACACACAACTACTCTACACCACCTACAATGTACACTACACTACACTACACTACATGTGGGCGTGGCACTACACTTCACTACAACAATGCGTGGCACTACACTGTCACTACAATGTGGCGTGGCACTACACTACACTACACTACGTGGCTCTTACACTACAATTGGGCGTGCGTACACTTCACTACAAGTATGGCGTGGCACTACACTTCGGACTATAATACTAATGCAATACGAAATACCACGTGACAAGATGTCACATAACTTTACACTACAAGGTTGCGATGTTATGCATACACTACACTGCACGATGCCATGTTTAAATATATTACACTACACACTACACTACACTACTACAACTACACTACACTACACTACACTACACTACACGAAGCAGTTAGCGTCGGCTCTACTCTACACTACGCAATACAAAGTGTCACCGCACTACGCACTGCGCTACAAATTGGTGCTATGAGACACCGTGCAATGTGGCGTGGCACTACACTTCACTACAATGTGGCGTGGCACTACACTTCACTACAATGGGGCGTGGCACTACACTTCACTACAATGGGGCGTGGCACTACACTTCACTACAATACAATGGGCGTGGCACTACACTTCACTACAATGGGGCGTGGCACTACACTTCACTACAATGGGGCGTGGCACTACTCTTCACTACAATGTGGCGTGCAACACTTCACTACAATGGGGCGTGGCACTACACTTCACTACAATGTGGCGTGGCACTACACTTCACTACAATGGGGCGTGGCACTACACTTCACTACAATGGGGCGTGGCACTACACTTCACTACAATGGGGCGTGGCACTACACTTCACTACAATGGGCGTGGCACTACACTTCACTACAATGGGGCGTGGCACTACACTTCACTACAATGGGGCGTGGCACTACACTTCACTACAATGTGGCGTGGCACTACACTTCTGAAACTACAATGGGGCGTGGCACTACTCTTCACTACAATGTGGCGTGCTACACTTCACTTCACTACAATGGGCGTGGCACTACACTTCACTACAATGGGGCGTGGCACTACACTTCACTACAACGGGGCGTGGCACTACTCTTCACTACAATGTGGCGTGCTGCACTTCACTACAATGGGGCGTGGCACTACACTTCACTACAATGGGGCGTGGCACTACACTTCACTACAAATGTGGCGTGGCACTACTCTTCACTACATTGTGGCGCGTGGCACTACTCTTCACTACAATGTGGCGTGCTACACTTCACTACAATGTGGCATGGCACTACTCTTCACTACAATGTGGCGTGCTACACTTCACTACAATGTGGCGTGCTACACTTCACTACAATGTGGCGTGCTACTACTTCATTACAATGTGGCGTGCTACACTTCACTACAATGTGGCGTTGCACTACACTTCACTACACTCACACTGCAGCTTGCCATAACACGCTACATAATACTGCACTACGTCACACAGCACTGCTTGACACCAGATGACACTACACTACACTACACTACACTACACTACACTACACTACACTACACTACACTACACTACACACTGCAGTTTGCCATAATACGCTACATAATACTGCACTACGTCATGCAGCACTGCATGACACTACACATGACACTACACTACACTACACTACACTACACTACACTACACTACACTACACTACACTACACACACTACAGGACACTGCACTACAGGACACTACACTGCACTACACGACTCGAGACTACACTGCACTACTACTACACTACACTACACTACTACTACACTACACTGCACACTACACTGCACTACAGGACACTACACTGCACTACACGACGCGACACTACACTGCACTACACTACACTGCACTACACTACACTACACTACACTACACGACACGACACTACACTACTAATACACTACACTACACTACACTGCACTACACGACAGTACACTACACTGCACTACACGACACGACACGACACGACACTACACTGCACTGCACTAAACACACTGCACTACAGGACACTACACTACACTACACTACACTACACTACACTACACTACACTACACTGCACTACAGGACACTACACTGCACACTACAGGACACTACACTGCACTACACTACACGACACGACACTACACTGCACTACACTACACTGCACTACACTGACACTACACTACACTACACTACACTACACTACACTACACTACACTACACTACACTGCACTACAGGACACTACACTGCACTACAGGACACTACACTGCACTACACGACACGACACACTACACTGCACTACAGGACACTACACTGCACTTTAGGACACTACACTGCACTACACTACACTGCACTACAGGACACTA
The DNA here is from genome assembly GCA_016801955.1 of Conus betulinus. NCBI lineage: Eukaryota > Metazoa > Mollusca > Gastropoda > Neogastropoda > Conidae > Conus > Conus betulinus. The sequence continues at coordinate 518,691 of JADBJO010000149.1, forward strand.
CACTACACTGCACTACACTACACTGCACTACAGGACACTACACTGCACTACACGACACTACGTGACATGATATATCACTTCACTAGCTGTGCAATGCCATGCATCACTACATTAGCCTATGTAACCCAATCCGTCGCTGCATTAACCTAGGCAATGGCAACGCGTCACTGTACTACCACACGCAACGCAGCGTGTAACTACATCATCCAAAGCAATGCAACGTGTCATTAAACTATTCTGTGCAACACAATGCGTCACAACACAACTCTATGCAACGCAATGTGTGCAATGTGTCGCTACATTACTCTATGCAACGCAGTGTGTGCAATGTGTCACTACGTTACTCTATGAAACGCAATGCGTCACAACATTACTCCACGCCACGCAATGTGTCACTACATTACCCTTTGCAACGCAATGTGTCACTGCACTACCCTATGCAACGCAATGTGTCACTGCACTACCCTATGCAACGCAATGTGTCACTACATTACTCCATGCTGAGCAATGTGTAACTACATTACCCTTTGCAACGCTATGTGTCACTGCACTACCCTATGCAACGCAAAAGTGTCAATACATTACTCCATGCCACGCAATGTGTCACTACATTACCCCATGCCACGCAATGTGTCAGTACACTATCCTATGCAAGGCAATGTGTCACTATACTACATTATGCAACACAATGTGTCACTACAATACCCTACGCAAGGCAATGTGTCACTACATTACCCTTTGCGACTCAATATGTCACTATACTACCTTATGCAACGCAATATGCTACATACTACTTTATACAACGCAATGTGTCACTGCATTACCCTTTGCAACGCAATGTGTCACTACACTACCCTATGCAAAGCAAAGTGTCACTACACTACCCTATGCAACGCAATGTGTCACTACACTACCCTATGCAACGCAATGTGTCACTACATTACCCTTTGCAACGCAATGTGTCACTACATTACCCTATGCAACACAATGCGTCACTACATTACCTTTGCAACGCAATGTGTTACTACACTACTCTTAGCAACGACTTTCGTCACTATGTCATCCTATTCAACTCAAATGTGTCAACAACATTATGCTATGTAGAAAATGTGTCACTACTACCCTATGCAAGAAAATATCTCATTCAACTATCCTTTACAAACGCAACGTGCCATTACAGTACGCTATACAACAGAATGTGTCACTGCACTACCTTACGCGAGGAAATATCTTGTTCAACTATTCGTTACAAACGCAACTTGCCATGACATTACGCTATACAGAATGTGTCGCTGCAGTACCTTACGCGAGGAAATTTCTCGTTCAACTGTCCTTTACAAACGCAACATGCCATTACAGCGCACTACACAACAAAATGTGTCACTGCACCTCCCTGTGCAAAGTAATGCGGCGCTATACGGTCCTACGCAATACAACGTGTCAGTACACTACCCCGTGCAAGGCAATGTGGCAGTATACACTGTCCTATGCAATATAAAGTGTAAGTACATTACCCCCGTGCAGTGCAATGAGCAGTCTTCTTCACCATGCAACGCAATGTGGCTCTACATTACACCATGCGACACAGTGTATCAGTACGCAACCCTTTGTTATGCAATGTGGCAGTACTCTTCACTATGCAATGCGATGTGGCACTACACTACACCATGCGACACAATGTGTCAGTACACTACCCTGTGCAATGCAATATGGCAATACTCTTACGCAATGCAATGTGGCACCACACCATCCTATGTGAGACAATGTGTCAGTACACTACCCTGTGCAATGATGCAATGTGGAAGTACTCTTTCGCAATGCAATGTGGCACCACACCATGCCATGCGAGACAGCGTGCAATGCAATGTGGTGATATTTCAAAATGCAGCGCAATGTGGCGCTACACTACACTACTCGACGCAACGTGGCACTACACTACACTACACTACACTACACTACACTATGATATGGCACTACACTACATTATGTGACGTGATGTACGACTATACTATACTACGATACGCCACCTGATATGACCCTGCACTACACCACTCAGCACGACACAAGCTACTATGGTACTACACTACCTCACGTGACGTGACCCACAACTACACTGCACTACGCCACATGATGTGGTCTCCACTCCACTTCATTCCCATCCCCACTACTCTGCGCGACAAAATGTGGCACTAGACTACATGGCGAAACATAATGCGGCATTAGGATACGCTACAAAACATAAAGCGACATTAAGAACATGCTATACGAGATAATGCCGCACTCCACCATGCAATGCAATGTGATTTTTACACTACAATACTCCATACTATGTGGGGCTACACTACACTACACTACTACTACACTACACTACACTACACTACACTACACTACACTACACTACACTACACTACACCACGCGAGGCATTTGGCAATCCACTACGTTACGAGATAGGATCTGGCACCACACTGCACTATACTACACTATACTACGCAAATAATGTGTCACTGAACTGCACTATGCAGCATTATGTGGCACTACATTACATTACGCTATGCCAAGCTATGTGATTTTACACTTATTGACACGCTGTGACACTACACTACACAACTCATGCAAAGCAATTTGACACCATACCACTACACCGTGTGATGTAGCGCTACACTACACTACACCACACTACACTACACTACACTACACTACACTACTACACTACACTGCACGATGCAACGCAGTTAAGCACAATACAATACATTACACTATACTACACTGCACTATATTTCATGATAGGGCATTGCATTGGGCTATGCACGGCAATATATCACGAGATTACTCACTGGAACGTAATGTGTCATGACACTACACTATCCAACGTAACCTGTCACTACATTACCCTTTGCAAAGCAGCGTGTGTCACTAAAGTATTGTATGAGCGCTAATGTGTCACTACAGTATCCTGTGAAACACATGCGCCACTGCAATTCTTTATGCAGAATAATGTGTCACTACACTACCCAGTGCAACGTAACGCGTCACCACGGGATCGTACGCAACGTAATGTATCACCACACTGCACTCACTATGCAACGCAATGCGTCACTTCACCACCCTAGTACACAACCTGATGCGACCCAGTCTGTTACTACACTACTCTATGCAACGCAACGTGTCAAACTACTCCAACCTACGCATCGCAATGTGTCACTACACTACTTGACGCGACGTGACACGTCAGACTTCACTACCTTATGCGACGTAACGTGTTGCTACACTACCCTATGGAACGTAACGTGTCACTATACTACTCTGTGCAATGCAAAGTGTCTCTAGATTATCCTATGCAACGCAAAGTGTCACGTGTCACCACACTACCCTATGCAACGTGTCACTACACTATTCTGAGCAACGTAATGTGTCACTGCCCTACCCTAGGCAACGCGTTGTATCACTGAAGTACCCAAAGCAAGCAAAGTGTCACTGAAGGTAACGCAACGTGTCACGTGAGCACCCTTGGTAACGCAGTATGTGTCGCTAAAGTATCCTATGTAATGCAAAGTGTCATTAAAGTACACTAGGTAATGTAATGTATCACTAAAATACGTAAGGGGGCGCAATATCTCAGAAACGAAATATGACACTACGCTTCCTTACGCAATGCACTATGTCAACACACGCACTGACCCTAGGCAACAACAATCTGCGCTACTCCACACAACGCAGTGCGGGCACGACTCCATTCTGTGTAACGTAACGTGGCACAACCCTACACTACACAACGCTGAGCGGCACACCACGCAAAGTTGCACGATACAATCAAATACGCCCACTAGACTACATGACGTCACACGATGTATAACCACACGGCGTTGTGCAACATGACGTGGGCCCCTTCCCACTCCACCCCCACGACATCGCACCCCCCCCCCCCCCCACCCCCCAAAAAAAAAAAAAAAAAAAAAAAAAATCACCCTGACGTCCTGGACAACAGCTGACAACGTTCACCTCCCAGTCCCAGCCCCAGCCTCACACACCCACACCCCACACCCCAAACCCTCAGTCCACTCACCTGCCACACCCCAAGGTGGGACACGTCGTTGGGCCCAGGAGGGGTAGCGGAGATGGTGGGGGCGCCGCCCATGAGAGCAGCCTTCTCGGGTTCCACAGGTGGCTGGGCCATGCTGAAGATCAGGTGAGGTTCCGCCCACAGGGCGAAGTCCGTGAAGTTGAAGAACTTGAAAGCGTCGTAGAAGGGCAGAATGGACACTGCCAGACATGCAGGGTAGTCGACATGAGGAGGAGAAGGAGGAGGAGGAGGAGGAGGAGGAGGAGGGACGACGACGACGACAGGGAAAGAACACAGCTTAAACTAGTGGAAGAAGAGGATAACAGGATAACAATTTTATTTGTCCAAAGATGAAGTGGAAATGGTGGGATGAGAGAGAGAGAGAGAGAGAGAGAGAGAGAGAGAGAGAGAGAGAGAGAGAGAGAGAGAGAGAGAGAGAACGGACGGAGAAAATGAAGGGGAAAGAGTAAGAGGACGATAGCTGAAAGAGCGTGGTTTGAAATAGTGGAAGAAGAGAAGAAGCAATAGATCAGGAATGGTTGGAGAGAGAGAGGAAGGGAAAGAGAAGACGGAGGAGGAAGAGGACGAGAAACAATGTGGAAAGAACGTAGGTAGAAATTAGTGGAAGAAAAGAAGGAGAAGAGGAGGTGGATCAGGGATGGTGGAGAGAGGCAGACAGGAAGGAAAGGAGAAGATCAGGGGGGGGGGGGGAGGGGAGAGGAACTGGAAACAAAATGCAGAAGAGAGAGTGAAAGAGGAACGGAGAGGAAGAGAAGAAATGGAGGAGGAGGATGAAGATGAGAAAGAGAAAGAGGAAGAAGAGGAAAAGGACGGAGAGGGGGGAGAAGTAGGAGGCGGAGAAGCAGGAGGAGAGAGAGAGAGAGAGAGAGAGACAGAGACAGAGACAGAGACAGAAAGCAAGTAGACTGACGGGGAAGAGCTCGAAAATAAATAGTAGAAGGAGGGAAAAAAAAGATGGGGAGAAGGTGGTCATGTTGGTTAAAGTGGAGTTTGACAAGGGGAGAAAAAGGAAAAGGGAGGAGGAAAAGAGGAGGAGGAGGAGGAGGAACGAAAATTTAAGGGGAGAGAAAGACGGCATTAATACGTAGGAGCAGAAATTCAGGAGCAGTTGAAGCTAAAACAGGAGAAAAGAAGAAAAGTAGGAAGGTGAGGAGGAGAAAGGAGATGGAAGGAGGAAAAGGAGAAAGGAGGTGGAAGAGGAGGAGCAAAAAGAGAAAGAGAAGGAGAAAAGAGGAGGAGGAAAAGTTGGCGTAGAAGGTGAAAGAGGAGGAGGAGAAGGAAGGAGGAAAAAGATGAGAAGAAAGAGGAAGAGAAGGAGAAACAGGGTGGTCGGGCGGAAGGAAAAAGGAAGGAGAAGATTAGACAGAGAAAAGAAGAAGAGGAGGAGAAGGAGAACGGAAGAGGGAAGAGGAAACGAAGAGGGAAGGTGGGTGAGAAGGATACGAAAAAAGGAGAGAGAAGAGATGGAGAAAGGAGGAGGAAGAGAAGAAGAAGAAAAGAGAGAAAGAAGAGAATCAGAAGAAGGAAAGAGGAAGGCGAGAGCAGAATAGGTGGAAGAGGAGAGAGGGATAGAAGACTGAAGAGGAAAAAGAGAGAAGAGTTTAAGTGTGGAGAGAGAGAGCGAAGAAGGTGGAAGAAGAGAAAGAGAAAGATGAAAAAGAAGAAATGGTAAGGGTGCCAAAGAGGAGAAGGGAAAGAAAGTGGAAGACGAGAAAGGATGAAAAGGTGGAAGAGAAACGAATAAAAGGAAATTGAAGAGAGGACCAGCAAAAAGAAGGAGGAGAAAGAGACATGAGATGGAACAAAAAAAAAAGAAAGAAGGAGAAACAGGAGCGGTGGCTGATGAGGAGAACGAGGAAGGAAGTGATACAGTTGAAAAAGAAAGGAGTAGGAGGAGACGGGAAAAGAGATGGAAGAAGAGAAGGAACGAGGAGGTGAAAGAAGAGAATGAGGAAAAAGGGGAAAGAGGAATAGAAAGGAGAAGAAGGAAAACAAAGGAAAACGAAGGGGGACGGGAAAAAATTGGGAAGGTAGAAAAGAAGAGAAAGAAGAGAAGAGAGGAAGGAAAAGAGAAAAAAGAAAGGAAAGTGTCAAGGAGAAAAAAGGAGGAAAGAGGAAAGGATAAAGATGAAAGGAAAAGGAGAGAGGCGGAAAGAGAAAAAGAGAGAGAGGAAGAGAAAGGTGGAAGTGAGAGAAAGAAGAAGAATAAGAAAGAAAAGAAAAAGAAGAGGAGAAGGGAAAGAAGGAAGGAAGAGAAAGAGGAAAAGAGAAAAAAAAGGAAGAGAAACGAATAAAGAGGATTGAGAGAACCAGCAAAAAGAAAAGAGGAGAAAGAGACAAGAGGAAGAAGAAAAAAAGAAAGAAGGAGAAAAAGAAAAGCGTGGAAAGAGGAAAAACGAGGAAGAAGTGGAAAAGTTGAAAAAGAAAGGAAAAGAAAGAGAGAAAGAGAAAAGGAAGAAAAAATGAAAAGAAGAAAGAGAAAGAGGAAAATGAAAGAGGAGATGAGAAAAGAGAAAAAAAAAAAAAAAAAGCAAAAGGCGTGTTTTGAAGAAGGAGAAGAGGAAGAAAGGAACAGTTGAAAAAAAAAGGATTAGAAAGGAGACTGAGAAAAGAAGGAAAACAAAGGAACAGAAAAGGAAGGGAAAGAAGAGAAAGAAAAAAAAATGGGAAAAGAGGTAGAAAGAGAGAAGAAAGAGAAAGAAAGGAAAGAAGAAAGAAAAAAAAAAGGAAGGAAAAAATGGAGAAAGAAAAAGGGAAAGGAAAAAAAAAAAAAAGAGTCAAGAAAGAGGAAGAAAAAAGGAGAAGAAAAAGAAAAAGGAGGAATACGAGGAAGAGAAGGAGAAGTTGAAAGGAAATGGAAGAGGAGAAAAGGAATAGAAGAGGAGAAAGAGAAAGGGAGGTAGAAGAGGAAAAGGAACAGGAATGAGAAAGAGGACAAAGAGAAGAGGGGTAGCATTAAAACAAAGAGTTAACGGAGAAAGAAAGGGGAAGAGAAGAATGAAAAAGGAGGTGGAAGAGAACGAGAAAAACTGGGAAAGAGGAGAATGAGAAAAAAAGTGGAAGAAGAAAAAGAGAAAAAAGGAAAGAGGAGAATGAGAGGAAACTGAGAAAAAAAAAAAAAGACGAGAAAAAAAGAAAAAAAAAAAAAAAAAGAAAAAGAGAAGGAGGGGAAAAAAAGGCAAAGAGGAGAAAGAGGAAAAAAGTAAAACAGTTAAGAAGCTCAAAGGAGAAAGAGTAGGAAAGTGTGAAAGAAAGAAAAAAAAAATCAGAAAGAGGGAGAAAAAGAAAGGAGAGAGAAAAAAGAGAACGAGAAAGACGATGGAAGAAGAGGAGGAGAAATAAGAAGGAAGGAAGAAAAAAAGGAGAAAGTAAGTGGATGGGAAGAAGCGAACAAAGGTGGAAACAGAAGAAGAAAGAGGAGGTGTAAGAAGATTCAAACAAAGACGATGTGTGAAGAAAAGAAGAAAGAAAGTGGGAAAAAGTAGAAGGGGAAAGGAGGTGGAAGAGGAGACAAAGAAAGAAGAAAGAAGATGGAAGAGGAGAAAGAAGGGAGTGGAAGAAGAGAAGAAAAAAGAAGGAGAATGAAGAGAAAAAGAAAGAATGACGAAGAGACAGAGGACGAAGGAAGTGAGGAACGAAAGAAGGGGAGAAGGTGGTAATTCAGGAGGATGAGACGGAGTGAAGAGGTGAGGAGAGATGTGGATGAGAAAGAAGAGGAAGACAGCGAATTGGTCAAGAAGAGGGGGTTAGGGTGTCGTGAGGGGAAGGGAGGTGGAGGAGAAGGGAAGATGGAAAAAAAGGAAGAGGGGGACGAGACTGAGGGCGAAAAAGAGGAAGACTTAGACTTGTGCCGCGTGCAAACATCTCCCGAAGAGAGAGAGAGAGAGAGAGAGAGAGAGAGAGAGAGAGAGAGAGAGAGAGAGAGAGAGAGAGAGACAGAGAGACAGAGACAGACAGAGACAGACAGAGGCAGACACAGAGAGACAGAGTGAGAGAGCTATAGAGAGAGAGAGACAGACAGACAGACAGACAGACAACACACACAGACACATACACACAGACAAAGAGAGAGACACAAAGGGAGACAGAGACAGATACAAGAGAGAGAGAGAGAGAGAGAGAGAGAGAGAGAGAGAGAGAGAGAGAGAGAGAGAGAGAGAGAGAGAGAGAGAAAGTACAACCAGACAAGGAGACTCGGATAGAGAAAGACCGAGGGAGAATAAGACAGGTTGATAGGGTGAGGGTGGGCAAAATGAATTGGGGGTGCGGGTGGGGATGGGGAGATTTAGATTGTATTGTTTATAGCCTGTCCGACCGACCACGATGGCCATTTTAAAGAACAAAGATAAGTAAACTGTAAATACATACGGTAGCAGGGAATCTCTCTTCACAATAATCAAGCGCAATAAACATGGCAAAGGTGGACATGTACTTCTCCATGACTCCCTGTCCAAGACCATTCTACAGGGTACAGTGGAAGGTGGACATGTACCTCTCCATGACTCCCTGTCCAAGACCATTGTACAGGGTACAGTGGAGGGTGGACATGTACCTCTCCATGACTCCCTGTCCAAGACCATTCTACAGGGTACAGTGGAGGGTGGACATGTATCTCTTCATGACTCCCTGTCCAAGACCATTGTACAGGGTACAGTGGAGGGTGGACATGTATCTCTCCATGACTCCTGTCCAAGACCATTGTACAGGGTACAGTAGAGGGTGGACATG
>JADBJO010000149.1:532500-545000 GCA_016801955.1 Conus betulinus
TGTTTGCTTCAACGATGATTTTTAAGTTTTGGTTTTGGAAGATTTTGCATAGTTCTTTTTTCTTGTTTTCGATGGTTCTTGGATTGTTGTTTAGCATGGCGAGGCCGTCGTCTCTGTACAGTCCGACTTGCTTTCCGAGTTGTTTTTGGATGTTGGATAGCATAAACAGTCCGACCAGTTCGCATGTTTGTGTGCAAAATCTTCCAAAACCAAAAACTTAGAAATCACCGTTGAAGTAAACTACCTAGACATAACGCTTGACCTCAATAACCATATATATAAACCATACAAGAAACCTAATGACACACCCATCTATGTAAACATCAACAGCAACCACCCACCATCTATACTAAAAAACCATACCTAATGGTATAAACAAAAAGATTATCTAATCTCTCTCACAATGAAAGAGTATTCAACAACGCAGCAGCAGAATACCCAAAAAGCGTTACAAAAAAGTGGTTATAGCTACAAACTACAATACAGTCCAGATATTAACATGAACAAAAACAAAAAGAACAGGAAAAGAAAAATCACATGGTACAAACCCCCCCCCCCCCCCCCCCCCCCCCCCCCCCCCCATATGATAGTAGAGTAAAAACAAACGTAGGGAAAGAATTTTTCAAAATTCTGACAGCATCATTCCCAAAAGAACACAAACTGTCCAAAATATTCATAAAAAACACCATCAAACTGTCATATTCATGTATGCCCAACCTTAAAAATATATTGATTCATCCAACAAAATGAAAAGCAATCCAGCAAAGAAGGGTGAAGAAAGGAAATCTTGCAATTGCACTAATAAAGAACAATGTCCATTAAACAATAAATGCCTCTACAACAACATTGTATACCAAGCTACTGTGACATCAGAAAATGAAAAAGAAACATACATAGGGATCTTTGAAAACCATTTCAAACCAGATATGCATACCACAAACAGTCATTCAATAAAGAAAAATACAAAAAAACAAACAGAACTGAGCAAATACATTTGGAGACTCGAAGATAAAAAAGTAAACTACAATATATCCTTGAAAATCATGAAAAGGGCATCACCATACAATAACATTTCAAAAAGATGCAACCTATGCTTAACAGAAAAATGGTTTATACTATGCAAACCACATCTAGCAACTCTAAACACCAAATAGAAATAGTAAACAACTGCAGACACAGATGGAAATCGTTGTTAGCAAAACACTCTGAACCGCAAATAATTTGAGAACCAAGCTACACGTGCAACCAACCCGCACGTGCAAACACACTTTTGAATTGAAAATACACGTGAAGCCAACTCGCACATCAGGCTATATAACACCGGCAGTGAGTGACACTAAACCATCCTGAAGAGAGCAAGCGCTCGAAACAATATTGTAGTTTTAAAACTTCCTTTTAATACCTTATTTTAAACATATATATATATATATATATATATATATATATATATATATATATGTATGTATGTATGCATATGCTTGTGTTTTAATCCACTATGGGTGACACCTTATTTTTGTTATATTTTATCAAATTCAATCAAAGTAAATAACTTCACAGCTCTTTAAACATTCCCAAGTCTTTCTCGTTTTGAAGACATATGACAACGTTTTTTTCTTTTGTTTTTGTTACAGACATTTGTCCTTAACCGAATCCTTTATCACAGAAAGAAACAGCATTTCCGATTCATAAGCCTCCAAGTGGTTGCTTAAAGCCCCCCCCCCCCCCCCCCACCCCCCCCACGGGTCCCTCACTCACTCCCCCACCCCTCCAATAAAAAAAGTCGTGAAGTGTTCCATGATTCTCTGTGTGTGTGTGTGTGTGTGTGTGTGTGTGTGTGCGTGTGTGTGTGTGCACGCGCGCATGAGCGCGCGTGTGTGCGTGTGCGTGTGTGTGTATTTCAACACAGTGTGTATAATTATACCTCTTGTTCAGACTTAACGAGTATTGGCAGGCCTTCGGTGTACACGTTTGAAGTTACTCAGCTGTCTGTGTATCTGTCAGTATTAATTCACACATTGATATGTAAAGGAACTGATTTCACTTCCTTTTGGATTGCTTCCCACTGTGGTGTCTTCGGTAATGAACTCGCTGACAGGTGGGCGAAAAAAAAATGCCAGAAATGAAACATGTGCACAACATTCTGTACCCTTCACTTTACCAGGCAGTCATCAAATGTTAAGTCAAATGACATGGGACTGTTTGAGAAATAGCCAGAGCAAACTGAATTCTCATGTTTGAACACAATACAGTCGACTTTACAGTATTGATTCTGTCAAAGTGTGTCCAACACCTGCAATCTCGTAGTATGTATCAGTACAGAAACTTCGTTCCAACGTTTCATCGACTAAAACTAGATACTCTTAGAACTAGATATAATGATTCAACAAAATGTATATGTGGCGAAACAAATCGAGACATCGATATTTTGTCTGAACGTGTGCCCCTTAGGACATACCTACCATGTTTATCAGGCATGTCTGTAACTAATGGCTTTTGTGTGTGTGTTTTTTTTTCTGATTCTGACCTTGCTTTTAAAGTTACCTTTTGTTTGATATGTAGTCCAGATAGGTATTTATTTCAAAATGATATTGGCGGTCTTTCTGTGATTGCATGTACACACCCATACCTGCAAACACATACACGCACAGAAGCACGCACACACACGCATGCAGACAGGTAAACTCTCTCTCTCTCTCTCTCTCTCTCTCTCTCTCTCTCTCTCTCTCTCGTCTAATCACATAATTTTGTGAAAAGATGTAAAATGAAAGCACTGCTGTCTCTAGCATTACTCTTTTAAAGTTATTTCAGTACTTCTGTTTCTTCTCTTATGTAAAAACATATTTCAGTTGCTGAAATCTCCTAACGCCCACTTTATGAATGTTCTGTTTGTGAAATTTTGCTCTAGCAAAGGGCAAAAAAGAAAAGCTCTCTGCTTGGAAAGTGCGGCTTCAACTGAAACCTTGAATAACTGCTCTGTTCATTTTTTTTATTTCATTGTTCTTTATTTTATTTTTTATATGTTTTTTTTTAATGATATGGCATCATTTAAGATAGAAGGCTTTTTATTTTTCAAATTAAAATCAAAAGAAAAAAGGTAATGAAGGGCGATATTTGTTGTTGTTTTTTCACCTTTTCAGTATTTCTTTAACATTAAGGAAAATAACGGAGATGAAAAAATGGATAATAGGCTAGAAAGCACGCTCGCTCGCACCTGAGAGAGAGAGAGAGAGAGAGAGAGAGAGAGAGAGAGAGAGAGAGAGAGAGAGAGAGAGAGAGAGAGAGAGAGAGAGAGACTATGTGCGTCTAGGGTTATTTGTCAGTGCATTGATGAATGTGCACGTGTGTTCCCCGCCTTCCATATTTCCCTTACGTTTTCCTTTCCATGTGCTCTGTGTTTTGCTGGATACTTTTATTGCGTTCTTAGTGCTTGACCTGAGGACGATCAGCTAATGCATCGAAAATATGTGCTTTCAAAAGACGTTTTTGACGTGTACGTATGGACAGAGAGAGAGAGAGAGAGAGAGAGAGAGAGAGAGAGAGAAGAGAGAGAGAGAGAGAGAGAGAGAGAGAGAGAGACAGACAGACAGACATAGAGAGAACAGGGTAGGGGCGAAGAGAGAGAGAGAGAGAGAGAGAGAGAGAGAGAGAGAGAGAGAGAGAGAGAGAGAGAACGAAAAAGCCCCCCCCCAACACACACACACACACACACACACACACACACACACACACACACACACTCACACACACACACACAGAGGCCGAACAACGTGCAGGCCCACCCAAAACACCCCTGGATCTCACCTTCGATGGGGTACCCTCTACGGATCTCCCCCGAGTGGGAGCGGGTGTAGAGTCTGAAGGGGCTGGCGTTGGTTCCCCAGGGCGAGGGGCATCCACCAGGTACCGACAATGACTGCTCTGCACCTGCGAGTTGAAACCCATGGAAGGCCCCATGCCGGGCGGAGGCGGAGGACCCGGAGGAGGCGGCCCCGCAGGTACCGGTGGTCCTGGTGGAACAGCCGCAGGAGGAGGATGAGGAGCGTGTGCGTGTGGCGCTGGAGGCATGGCGTGTGCGTGTGGCGCTGGAGGCATGGCGTGTGAATGTGGCGCTGGGGGCATCCGTGTGAGTGTGGCGCTGGAGGCATATGGTGTGAGTGTGGCGGTGGCGGTGGCATTCCATGCGAATGAGGAGGCATCTGAGCCCCAGCAGAGGGCACCATCACCAGAAACACCGCGACGACGGCGACCACCCTTCCGTTCAGCATGTTGTCCTTTCTCTGTCACTCGTTCAGCGGAATGAAGAGGTGGGAGCTCTCGCAAAGATCGAACTTCGGAGATTCTCGTCTTTCCTCGGACAAACTCGGCAGTTTCCGCCTCAGCTTCTCCGCTCTCTCCCTTGTCGTCCCGTCCCGTTCTTTTCGTGAGGGGGAGAAAGGAGGGGTGAAAATAAGCCCTTTTGATGTTTTGGAGAAAAAAAGAACTGGGCTCCTCTTTGTTTCGGATGCAAATGAGGCGCAGAAGGTTTGAAGGACGAAGGACACAGGCGGAAGGACGTGGGGTTTCTGTGTTGACGAATGACGACTGCGTTTGGGGAAAGATGGACGGACGTCCCCGCCGTGGAATGAAGAGGAGCGCACAGGGCGGTGAGGTTGTCAGCACCTATATACCCCCACCCCTGTCCCTGTCTCCGTTGTCGCCGTCGGGCCGTTTCTTCTTGTTTTGGGTGCTCCGATATTGCCAGGAGGTTATCTCAGATATCTAGTGGCGTGGTTTGGCGCAACAGTCCTTCAGTGATGACTGTATTTTGGTATCCCAGCCGTCATGAACGAGGCGCCAGAGAGGAGTAAAATATTGTTCTTGTTTGGATCAACGCGCGCGTGCGCGAGCGTGTGTGTTTGTATTTTTGTGTGTGTGTGTGTGTGTGTGTGTGTGTGTGTGTGTGTGTGTGTGTGTGTGTGAACTTATAAAATTCATCAAGTGGTGCGAGAAATAAAGACTAAATTCCACAAACTGGATTTTTTCTATTGCTCCATTTGTTTTTATCGCCTCCCCTCCCCTCCCCCCCCCCCCCCCCCCCCTGGCGTCTCTCTCTCTCTCTCTCTCTCTCTCTCTCTCTCTCTCTCTCTCTCCACTATAAATTGTGGTTCGAAATATTTTGAAAATAAGCTGGACGTTTTTAATTGTTGATTCTGAAAAAAGCAATGTTTCACATGTAGATTAAAAAAAATCGACTATAATGGACTATGTGAAAACCTCTGGTATTACAATAAAAAAACGATAAGCACATAAACTCATCATTGTGCTTTAAAAAACATCTTTTCTCTATAAATAAAGGCTCCAAGTTGTATTACGATATCATCATTGCGAATAATCCTAAGCCAAAATGTTGTGATAAATGGGACATGAAATTGCTGATGCAAAATGATTGGAAATCCTGTTTTTTGCACGCGATAAGATACGTGATGTAGGGCTGCAGTGGTTTCAACTGAAAATGTTACACAGGTGTTTATGCACAAATGTTGTTTTTAAAGGAGATTGGAATCGTTGAAAGTAATAACTGTAGTTTTTGCAGCACATCCAAAGATAGCATGATCATATGTTTTGGAAATGTCACCATGTACAAGCATTTTGGAATGCTTTCATTGGCTTAATGAAAGAAAAATGTTTGAATGCTGAAAATGTCCTTTTGACAGAAGCACTCGTACTATTTGGCTATGACAATACAATTGTGGCGACACCGTCTTTTATTTTATAATACTATTTGCGAAGCATTATATATACGTTTGTAAAATATAACAACACCCTGCCACAAATACAAGTATTTATAAACAAATTAAAATTTAGATACAAAATTGAGAACATATTGCATATTTGAAATTAAACCATGCAGATTTTTTGACTAGATGGCTGACATACAGACCATTGATGGATACTGCGTAACATTTGTACCCTTTTTTTTTTCTTTTTTTTTCTTTTCAAAAACAAGTTGCACTAATAGATTTTGAAGTGTAAGATGAGGTGTGTAAATGAACACTTTTTTTTTGTACATTATTAGAGGCCTGATTTCAATATTTTGCCAAACATAATGATGTGAAAAACATCCCTGTCAGCATGATTTTTCTTGATGCATCCACCGCTCTCTCACCTCTCTCTCTCTCTCTCTCTCTCTCTCTCTCTCTCTCTCTCTCTCTCTCTCTCTCTCCTCTCTCTCTCTCTCACACACACACACACACACACACACACACACACACACACACACACACACACACACACACATTAGATAATGTTTGCATGAATTTGTGAATCACACACTGCTTGGGGTGATTTCTTTCTTTATTTATTTCTTTATGTACATACTTGCCTTGTTTAAATGGAGGATTATAGTTTTGAAACTGCACATGAAATGTTTGGTTTCGTTTTGTAATCGATAACTTTGTTGAACATGAATGTGAAGATCCGATCAACACATTTCTGTGGTTTTAGATACAGAGTTGCGACTTCTGCATATGTGTGTGTGTGTGTGTGTGTGTGTGTGTGTGTGTGTGTGTGTGTGTGTGTGTGTGTGTGTGTGTTCATGTTCGTGATTGCGTCTTCAGATGTGTGTGTGTGTGTGTGTGTGTGTGTGTGTGTGTGTGTGTGTGTGTGTGTGTGTGTGTGTGTATATATGTGTATGTGTGTGTGTGTGTGTGTGTGTGTGTGTGTGTATGTGTGTGTGTGTGTGTGTGTGTGTGTGTGTGGTCAGCTAAGATCAGACGCGGTTGTAGTTAAAATTATGTGTCAGATGTTTCAAGCACTATAGTTGCCATGAAATCAACATTTTCCAATTCAGTACCAATTTACCCAGTGTTTTGTGAGGCCTTCATTCGCACCGTAGTTATTCGTTATGTTTTTTTTTTTTTTTAATATTTCCACTGATCAGTTACATTTTTGAAGGTGTTACAATCATCAGCTTTGCACTGTCTTATTTTTGCCTTTGCTTTTTATTCCTCTTTGTACTTGTTTAGGGCTATGGAGAGCGACAGTTATGAAGTGGCATGGATGCAGTTCACATGAAGAAACTCGGTCTGAACAGACGTCAGATTGTATATTAATGCGCCAAGGCAGTGACTGATGTTTTGTGTAAATATGGACAGGCACAACTGAGTTGTTCTAAGAATTTTCATTGCGCTTGAAACTTGTTTTTCACTTTTTTTTTTTCTTCTTTTCGTATTTTGTGTATGAGTACACATAGCAGACAATTTAAAATGAATGGAAACGGACCATTTTGTGAAACCTAGCTGGCGCACAGTTGGTGTAACAGTTAAGCTCTAAGGCCTGAATTCTGACGTCAGGTAGGGGTCGGTTTATGTGTTCAAAGATTATGAATTAAGTCGTCGGCATTGATACTTTAAAACAACTGAAATGATTGTTAGGGGGATATACTATGAAAGCTGACGTTATTGAAGAATTTGGGTTTATTTTAAGACCATGATGAGCCTCAGTATCTTTACCTTGATTTGATAGTATATTGCCGATTATTCTCAATTGTGGCGTGTGTGACCACCTAGTCAGAACCGGAAGCGAGCCTCGTTTGAATCGTAGTCGTAAATCAACGAAGTTTATGACTTGAAGCAAACTGATAGTACAACCCCTATCCTTGGTTAATGACGGACTTCCCGGCTGGGTATTTTCATGTGAAGAACAATGTACTCTCTGTGCTAGCAACAAGCCATCTCTATAGCCTTTTAATCCCTCAAAGGAGGCAGAGCGGATCAGTATTGTGTCACTGGTGTCAGAACAGCCGTAGACGGTCACAACAACATGGAGGATTGTCGCCCGCTGGCCCCACAAGAGCAGAGCCGGCCACTGAACGTGACCAAAGTACTAAACCTGTCGACACACCTGTCGTGGTCGGCACGCCGGTTTCTGAACTTACTAGGTGAAAGGTGCCGGTGTGTACATATGTGTGTACTTAGAAGTGTTGATAACTGGTTTTCATGACCAGAATAGTGGTGAGGAAGAGGGCAGGGCAGTATTCATATTTACCCATGTCAGAGAAGATGATTTATTGACGTAAAGAAGCTCAGTGACTGATTCAGAAAGCTTTCTTCCGTCAGTAGATCACCTTCTCGTAGGGGGGTAAATATGGATATTGCCGAGGGCAGTCAAATGTGGATTCGATCCATCACTGGGATTGAACCCCATGTGTCCCTCTGTCATTCAAAAGGAGGATAGGTAGCCGCTTTACCATCTCCCTTCTATATTGACACTCGGCGAACTTTCAACCAGGACAAGGTGGCATTATGAACCTCTCTCTCTCTCTCTCTCTCTCTTCTTCTTCTTCTTCTTTCTTCTTCTTCTTCTTTCTCTTCTTCTTCTTCTCTTCTCTTCTTCTTCTTCTTCTTCTTTCTGAATACATTGGGAAGCGGATGAAGAGGATGGAGTGGGATAGGGATTAAGGTTTTTGTATTTGTGTTAAGCTTTTAGTTCAGTGTATCGTATCCTATGCATGGTACGTTTGTACATGGGATGAATTAATCGCTGATTCTGACTGGAGGGGGGGGGGGGGGGGGGGGGGGGGGGGGGGGGAGGAGGGAGGAGGAAAAGAAGGGATGTAGATGGAGAGTCAGTCATTTTTTTTTTTTCCTTTTGCTGACGGGAGATTTAAGGAAAGCTTATTCGTGTATTCTGTTTACCTGATGTTTGAATGTGTCCTAAGTGAATGCGTTCTGCAAACAGCGTCAGCTTGGAGTCATTTCACTTTGTGAACAAAGGCTACATCTTTCATTTCATTTCTTTAAAATTTGTACTTTTATTTTCCCAGAGTATCATGCCTAGCTGGCTAGAGGGGGGGGGGGGGGGGGTGGGGTGTCATGATCAGCAGCTCCACGGGTCCCTCTGGAGTTATTTGCAGGCTAGAGCAGCGTGATGGGAGAGAGAAAGGGAAGGATTGCCCCGATTCAGTTCGACTTTGGCTTCCAGAACTGGTTCTTCTCTAGGGTGTGTGTTTAACTCAGTAGATTTCAAACCAAGCTCCGGTTCCAGATTTACCTAAATCTCCCTCTGCCGACTTCCTGAACTGAGGGAAAGTTGAAGACTAATGGCGGGGGTGGGATTAGATCTTTCTTCTTCTTCTTCTTCTTCTTCTTCTTCTTCTTCTTCTTCTTCTTCTTCTGTGTACGCAGGCTGATACTCCTCCGGACACCCCCTGTGTAGGGAGTGGAGTTTTTGTGTGTATGACCCTTTTCTTTTATCCCGCCATTAAGGCAGCCATACTCCAGCTTCGGGGAAGGTGCATGCTATGTGTAACGTGTCATCCATACCAACGGCCAAACTGGCCTTCTCTTCCGAAAGTTGGTGATGGGATTTTACGTGTGTGTGCCAGATGTTATGCGTGCGTTCACACACGGAACCTCGGCTTATAGTCTCATTCGAAGGACTTATGGGAAATGGAGCCAGAACCAATATTAACTCCGAGGGAAAAATCCCCCTGTAACGAAACGGACCGGCGGAGATTCGAACCCGCAACCCCAAGATCATGAGTCCGGCGCTCTACCACTGAGCTATTCCGGCCCCCTTGGGATGGGATCGAAGTCGAACGTTGAGATTTACGTTCTATTAGCCGGAGGACCTTAAGGACAAGATATACACGCAAACCGATGTCTGCATTTTTCGTGGCAGTAGTTGTCTGTGGTAGAAGTGTGTCTGGTTCCGGATGGGTTGTCGTCTACCGCTCTCTCAGCTCTGGTTCTGTGTGAACTCCGGTTCACTTTCTGGTTGTTGATCGGCCGAGCATAGGCGTCAGTTTTCTTCGCCCCTTTATCCTTCTAAAGGCTTGTCTTCAGGGCCACCTGGCGGTCTTCTTCATAACTTCTTCGTGACTCAGGTGGTGATGGTCCTTTGCCGCAGGAGGCAGCCTCAAAGAAGGAGCAAGACGAAAGTCGCTGGAAAACTGCACGAGCCCGTCTACGGTCTACGCAGACGACGACCAACAGGACAATTTTTCAGCCTAACTCCGAGAGGTGTGCCCCCTTGCTCTGCCCTCAAAAACATGGTGTCCAAGGCCACGGTAATCGCGGTCGGGCAGCGCTCCATCGCCGATCATCCCCACATCTACAGAAGCGGCTCCCCCCCCCCCCCCCCCCCCACCCCACCCCATGTCATCCATACGGCTTGCAGGTTCGCTGCGTCGCCTGACACTGATCCCTCACATCAGTGGTCCTCAAAGGAGAGCTGTCACCTCTCCCTTGGTGTTCCGCTGCTATGCCACCTCGCTGGGAACTGGGTGGTGGTAGAGGAGGAGGGATTATACAGCATTGCCCTATGGCCGGTGGTGTGTTACCGTCACGGTGACAACGAGTCTGTCAGCTCTGGATGCTGGTGTGTATCCATGACAGCACAGCACGCGAACGGGGTGCGAACCGCGTGTCATGTGATGAAAGTGCGCAGACATGTCCACTGGTATGAAAGGGTTGCTGAAGACCAGGATTGTGCCAGTCGGGACTTACTCCCGTGGCCTGCTGTTGCAACTGCTGTGACAAATCTGAAAAGGCGAAAACGCCATCGGGATACGCTGAGTACAGCTAGTTAGTGCTCTTTGCAGTTTTTCTGCTGGAGCTATACTCAAAACTGAGCCCTGCCAATACAACGTTACCATAAAAAGATCAAGATCTTAGGTGGAGAACACCATCAATACTGGTTTCTTCCACCCACGTCTTTGCTTCTTTTCCTGAGTGTCTTCGGTACCTAGCACCTGTGTTTCTCTTCTGTTTTCACTGCAGTCATTTCCTTCCTTTTTCGTGATGATGGTGATTTTGACGAAATAAGAAAGTCTTTGAGCAGTATTGACTGGTCGAAACAGGGGCAAAGAGATTAATCAGAGCTTGACAAAATGGAAGGCTTTACTTCACAGAGTAATGAATCAGTACATGCCCAGTGTGGCAAGAAAAAGAAAAGAATAGCCGTTGAGGATGATGAAATTATGAGAAAGCTAAAGAAAAATGTAAACTGTACAATCCTTAAAACAAAATCAGGATATGAGAGCAAGTGTATGAATGAAAAGTTAAAAGAGGGGGTGTTGTTCGCGAACTATGAACAAGAGATTACTAAGATTAGTGAATGGAAGCTGAATGGGCATAAATGAGCTCTTCTTTTTGGTTGATGGTATTGATAAAACCCTGGAGACTGAATGTGTTCCAGAAGGTTGGAAGAAGATGGAGGTGAAACAAGAAACAAGGGAGGCAAACGCCTGTTTGATTCACATGTTATAAATGTCTGCAACAGCAGAAATGAAAGGCACGGGATGAAGGGGGAAAGAGAAGGATGCATATCTATCTATCGATCTATCTGCCTATCTACCCCATCTGTTTGTCTGTCTGTCAGTCTCCGTCTGTCTCTCTGTCTATGTGTCTTTATATCGTCTATCTATCGTCTCTCTCTTTCTCTATCTCCATATATCTATCTCTGTCTGTCTGCCTGTCGACCTATCTATCTATCTATCTATCTATCTATCTATCTATCTATCTATCTATCTATCTATCTCTATACAATTCTAACCGTACTTGTCAACATGCACAGAAAGTGTATGTAGCAGTCAGCACCAGCAGACGACTGGGAAAGTTCTCAATTCTGCGAGTATGTCGTGACCATTTTACATTCCGGGCACACCGCAGGACTATCGCTCCGACGTGTCATCACCCCCGTCTCTCTCTCCACACTCCACCTCACTCCATTGACCCATTGCCAGCCACTCCCTCCCTCCTCCTCCAATCACCTTCTTTAACTCACTCTTGTATTGTTGCAACAGCAGTAGTTTGAAATGTCCTAACCTTCATTACCACCGTTGTCTTTGACAGTTTAAGAAGTAAACCACATGTGTTCCTTTCAAGGTGAAAGTTCATCCCAGAAATCTTTACCTATCAGCCATTTTAGTCTGAATCTATCTGTGTCTGTTTATCTGCCTGTCTGTCTCTCTTGTAACCAACAGGTTGGCGGCGTTTTCAAAATATGTATCTTCAGCGTACGTATATTTTCGCTTAATTGACATGCATGACATTTTCCATTGTGTTTATGTGGTCTATGTTCATTCTATATTTCTTAAAACATTCAATTATATTTCTATTCGTGCTTGGTAGAAGCGGTATTAAATGGTCTAATCTTAACACAATTAAGCTTGATATGTGTTACACTTTTTATACAAAAAAAGATATCATTTAGCTTAGCTTTTATCAGCAGTAAATGTATTTGTTCATATTTATTTTGTAACAAAATGACGGATTTGCAATGTTGATTTTATTGCTGAAAATGTAATAGAAATCACGGATTTATGGGTTGCTACGATTCTGTGACATCTTCATGCATTGCATGGCTGAAAGGGTCATAACAATAGTCATAACTCTGCCTACTTTGATTATGTTCATGCATGTACTTGGTGAGAAAATGCTTATGCTAGAGTTCACCATGGAGACACACACACACACACACACACACACACACACACACACACACACACACACACACAC
>JADBJO010000149.1:552500-560000 GCA_016801955.1 Conus betulinus
TGTGTGTGTGTGTGTGTGTGTGTGTGTGTGTGTGTGTGTGTGTGTGTGTGTGTGTGTGTGTGTGATTGTGTGTGTGTGTGTGTGTGTGTGTGTGTGTGTGTGTGTGTGTGTGTGTGTGTGTGTGTGTGTGTGTGTGTGTGTGTGTGTGTGTGTGTGTGTGTGGGGAATTAAAGTATATCAAATGAAACAAGTTTAGTAGGACTGGAGCATAATGCAGTGGGAGGAGTGGGGGAGGAGAAGGTTTGCGGGTGGGAATGGGGGGCATCAGGGTGGAAAGGAGGACGGAATAGAGGAAGGGAGTAGGAGGGTGGGGGGGGGGGGGGGATAATCATATATATCATATAATCGTAACTCTTTTATATCAATGTTGTACAACACAACAATTTTAGTTTGAAGTACATCAGAGATAGATACCAAGTGGACCGGAATTAAAATTTCAGAGAACACGCAAAGTAATGAGTGATTATTTAAAATTTTTCAGTGGATAATGGTGCACTGGCTGACAACTGATCTGCTAACTTTATCTTAGGAACAAAGTGCCTAACTCCTGGGCAGTGAAGAAGTAAGTGTTTACAGTAATTTGTTTGCCACATATGCAATGTATATTTTTAGAATACTTTGTTCTAAAAGCATTTAATCGGAACCTATACATCAAACTAGTAACATGTCTGGAATGCATTACAGATAAATTGTTTTAAAAAGGATTTCGGATTCGCTGCATTCTTTACTTGTACACAGTGCTGGTAATACTGACTATTTGTTTTTTTGTGCAGTTCAGCAACCTGATTTTGAGACACTTTTTCTATGCGCGCTGGTTAAATTCATGCAGATCTAGTCGAATGTCGAGAGCTGCTGTGATCCTTCTATATTTTTTGCTGCCCTTTTAGCCGCATGATCTGCCCACTCGTTTGGAGTGATTCCGGAGTGAGAAGGAATCCAGCAAAAGGTAATACTGGTACCCTTTAGAGACAACTCATGAATAATATGTTTTATTTCAATAGTCATTTCTAGTCGTTTTTTTATGCCTCGGGATTTAATGGCTTGTAAAACAGACTTTGAATCCACACAAAATAAGATATTGCATGTATCCGTCGAAAGATCTACAATGTAATTTAATGCCATAAGTATGGCTACAAGTTCAGCAGTAAAAATGGAATAATGTTTACCAATGTAGTATCGTTTTTTTTTCTGTTTTTAATGAGGGTATTACAAAAGCTGCACCAGTATTTCCATCATCAAGAACTGATCCATCGGTATATATCTTTAGGTAGTCTGTATACTTACTTTCCAAGTGGGAATCAACTAAACATTTTAATAGATTAGGAGAATGGTTTTTTTGGATAAATCTGTGTGATAATGTCAAATATTGGTTGATTTTGTTCCCATTCTGGAAGTGGAGAAAATGAAGGTTTAATTGCAACATTTTTCCCGTTCAGCTCTGTATACAGATAATATATGAGGCAAATGTGTTAATGGACTTCAATGACTGTATTGTTCTAGCTCTTTTTGCAAAGTCGGTTTCTGAATTAAGATTTGTTTTTTTTTGTGAAAATGTTTCATAATAAGCAGAAGTTTTAAGGATAAATTTCGCAGCTGAGGCTTTTCTTTGTTCATCGAGGGGTAGAATACCTGCTTCTGTGTAAGTTCCTAAAATTGACGCGTGTATTGGTACACCCAGAGCAAGTTTGTAAGCTTTGGAATCTATGCTCTGCAGTTTCTTTAACAAGTGCGCTGGAGCGCTGAAAAAAAACTCTGGCCATACGTCAGCCGTGAACGTACAAGGGAGGTAGTAGCGAGAGATATTAGTGCCTTTGTGTCCTGTCCCCAGTGCTGTCTGCTTATTACCTTCAAAAAAAGTTAAGACTTTTTCTAGCTTTGTTTGTTATGTAATCGATGTGGTAATTCCAC
This sequence comes from Conus betulinus, assembly GCA_016801955.1. Classification (NCBI taxonomy): domain Eukaryota; kingdom Metazoa; phylum Mollusca; class Gastropoda; order Neogastropoda; family Conidae; genus Conus; species Conus betulinus. The sequence goes on from JADBJO010000149.1 coordinate 554,409, forward strand.
GAAAGTTTTGAAGTGAGGTAGACGCCAAGAAATTTGACAATTTGTGTATATTTATGACTGCACCATTAAATCGTGAATTCAGGTAATTTTTAGGGTCATACCTGAATAAACAGCATCATTTTGTTTTTTTTTCCAATGATAATAGTTAGTCCATTTTCTATCATAAAGTTGTTGATTTTATTAAGTTCACGTTGATACACTTTCTTTGTATAGTTCAAAGCCCTGACTGGAGTTTTACGTTTCATTGACACCTTCATCCACAAAACAAATATCATCAGCAAATTGAGCTAAAGTGGTATCTTTGGACAAGTCTTTCGGAAGATCAGCTAAAAGGATGTTAAACAAAATTGGAGAAATAACCGATCCTTGAGGCAGACCCATACTTACCTGTCTGGGGTTTGAATATGAATTTCCAAGCTTTACCTGTATAAACCTATTAGATAGAAAGCTGGCAATGTAATGTACGTGTTACCTGTTATGCCTATGTGTTTAAGTTTACAGAGAAGGCGAGTGTGCCAAACTTGATCGTATGCTTTCGGACATCAAAAAATGTCGCTAGTATATTTTTTCGCCTTGCGAACTGCTGCTTTACTTGGTTGTTGTTTATTTAACGAGATGTTCAGTTGTAGATCTGCCTTTTCGAAAGCCAGCTTGGTTGACAGGTATACTTTATATTTTTCGCAGTAATGAACTAGTCTATTTAAAACAATCTTTTCCATTAGTTTGCATGTGTGGGATGTTAAGGCGATTGGACGATAGCTGTTTTTATCTGCTCTGGGCTTTCCTTGTTTGTGTATTGGAATAATGATTGAGTGCTTCCAGACGAGAGGGATATTACCATCAGACCAGCATTTTTCTGTAGAAGAAAACAAAGAAATTCTATAACATTATCTGGCAAGTGTCCCAGCATTTCATTTGAGATTCCGTCTAAACCAACGGATGTTTTTTCTTAAGACTTGAAATACATTCTTTTACTTCGTACAATGTTATATCAGCATTTATATACGATTCATTTATATTATTTGTTTCTCTATGTGTTCTTTTTTTTTTCTTGATTTTCTCTATATCTCCTGTCTTTCTCTGAGAGTCCAGTATTTCTACTATAATTTGCAAAAATTTCAGCAAATTCTTCAGCTTTTTCAAGATTTGTAGGTATATCTGAGTTGTCCAATTTGATAGGACACTGTGGCAAGTTAATTCCATTCTTCATAGTTTTTAATTTTTCCCAGACTTTTTGCATGTCCTTGTGATTTGATATTTCATTTATGCAAAAAAATTAGACCAATATTGCTTTTTTTGCTTGTGCATTAACCATATTGGCTTTGTTTTTTTTGCTTTTTCATCTCTAAAAGATTTGGGACAGACTTATCTCTTAAATACATTCTAAATTTTGATATCTTTTCCTCCTTTGCTTCTTCACAAGCTTGATTCCACCAAATATTACCCGAATGCTTGTGAGATCTTACTGACTTGCACCGCGGGGTAGATTCATTTGCAGCATCTAGGACTGCATTGTAAATAAAGTATATAGGTATTGACATCTTTGTTGTTTGCGTCATTAACTTCGAATGTAGAAAATAAACTTGAAAATTTATCCCGATTTGCAAGTCTATAGTTATACTTGGGTACTTTTTGTCCTTGGTTGGATCTGTTGATTGAGATTTTTTAGTTTCAAAACAAGTGACAATAGGTAAACGATCACTATGTAGGTTGTCATCAAGCGTATTCCAGCTGCAGACCGGTGCACGTCTGGGGACACTAAAGTTAGATCAATGGCACTCACTCTATGACTAGGATTATCAGGAATACGAGTTATTCGACCATCATTAAGGAGATAGAAGGAAGCATCAACAATATTTTCAACGAAACGATTACTTGTAATTGATTGACAGTCCTCCCCAAAATGGTGAATGTGCATTGAAATCTCCTGCAATGAGAAATTTTTAACCTTGGTCCGTCTGAAGTGTTCGAATCCACTCTGTGTAAAAATCATTTGAACCCTGTGGTAGGTAAACAGATATGACAGTTAAGAGTGAAGAGTTCAACTGAACTGTCACGGCACAAGAATTAAGATTGGAAATATTTGGTGGTGGAGTAGGGTTAGGGCATGAAGTGTACTTTATCCTTCATGAATATATATAGCTGTACTGATTTTCCCATCGGTATCTATCTTCTGATGTATAGGGGGGAAAAATAATAGTTTTTTTGATTTAGGCAACTTGTCTCTTTTAATGTTTAGAGACTGAAGAGCTAAAAGTTGATATTCATGGTGCGCCAGGTGTTGCACGAGGTGATCCAAGTTCGTACTGATGGAGCGACAGTTCCACTGGAATACGCTTAAGTTGTGTGTGTGTGTTAGAATGGGACTGTGCACATTCGCAGAAGTTGTATCATTTCGTTCCTGGACTGCTTCGTCTTTGGTTCTGAACTGTGTTATCTTCAATTATGGCCTGCATTATCTTCGACCCCAGGCAGCATTATCATTGATTCTGACGAGTTTTATTTTCAGTTCTAGTTTGCATTGTCTTTTTTTTTGTAGACTGTGTTTATCATTGAGTATGGACTGTTTTTATCTTCAAACAATAAACAAGTGGGGTAGTCTTTGCTTCCATAAGGAAACCTAACACAGAGTAACTTTTATTCAAGACTGGCATAGCCTTTTAAACTTGAATAAAGTCAGACAAATACAAAGACGAACAATCTAATAGTGGGGGGAAAAAACAAGCGCAGGCCAACAACTAAATTGTCTTCATAGTAATGACTTGGCAGAACTTTTAACTTAAGGAGGGGCAGGGGGGTAAGGCAGGCAGGCAGGAGGTTGAAGATGTAAAAACTGGGAACATGAAATTAAGAAAATATGAAAACTCTTCACTGGCCGCATAAGGGAACCATTGCAATCCCTTTTAAATGCAGATATATTTGTATTGCCTGCTCCGAGGGCTTTTCGTCCGCTGGGTCGGAAACTCATCAGAGAGACACGGCTGGCTGTATCTGCGCTCCCGACGTCAAATAGAGAGACACACACCACAGTCCATAATACCGTGGTGTTCTCACCACCAAGGGTGCAAAAAAGAATCCAATAGCACCCCCGAAGCAGCCAGCGAAAAGTAGTAAAGGAACCAAACGAAAGTGTAGGGAGGAAAAAATGTTACTGAAAAATACAGATATTATGCAAATAGTGTAAAATGTAGGGGGCAATCTTTGAGCCTACACTTGAGGATCCACCCAAGGGAGATCAAAAGACAAACACAAAGACAGACAGAAGCAAATACAAATAACCTCGATTTATCAAAACGAAATTGGAAATGAAATGAGGCAGGGAACAGCAAACAATAAACAGTAAACAAGTGGGGTAGTCTTTGCTCCCATAAGGAAACCTAACACAGAGTAACTTTTATTCAAGACTGGCATAGCCTTTTAAACTTGAATAAAGTCAGACAAATACAAAGACGAACAATCTAATAGTGGGGAAAAAACAAGCGCAGGCCAACAATCTTCAAATCTGACCTGCAATATCTTGAATTCCGGACTGCGTTTACCTTTTAGTCTGGGTTGCATTATGTTTCATTGTGGGCTACATCATGTTTCGTTTAGCGTTGTATTATCTCTTATTCTGGCCGGCATTTATCTTTAATGCCGGCGTGTATCATTCTAAGTTCTGGTTGCATTTTTAGCCTCCATTATCTTTAACTTTTGGCTTTATTATCTTTAATTTTCAACTGTATTCTCTTTAAGTCAGATTTGCGTTACCTTTAATTCTGGCCAACATAATCATGTAATTCTGATTTATAAAATGTTTAATTTTAGACTCACGGGTCTTTCACTGCGGACATTGGTATCTTTGTTTTATCTATGAGCATCTTTAATACAGACGAGTTTCAATTGCAAGTCCTCGGTCCTTCTATGGGCTAAATCTACGCAACATACGGTTTGTCATACGTTTTTTTCCCCCATGAATTCAGACAGCTCAAACATGAAGCCACTCCTATACTCCTCCACCTCCTTTTCTCCCCACCCCCCCATCATCCCTCCCCCACAGCATCGTCCTTCGCCTTCGTTTCCCCCCGCGTTTGCTTTTTAAGCGGAAGCTGTTTACAATTCTGAGTGATTCACAACTGCCAAACCGGAATCAGTTAAAATAATGTATGCAACAGTAAATGTGACGAAGCATAAAAACGAAACCCTTTCGTGTTCTTGAAAAAAGACGACCTCCTCGAAAAACAGAAATTGAGACCAGAACAAGAGCGAAATCTATTCGCTTTTGACCCCAGCTTTGAGGCAGAAGAAAACAGGGAATTCAGTTTCTGTTTTAATGTCAGAGTCCAGGACAGGGCACAATCGGGCGTACTTTCGGTTCGCCTAAGGCCAGTTAACGCCTAAAGATTGAAAAACATAAATGGATTAGTTTTGTTTTGCCTACGATTTCTGTTCTGTGTCTGTGTGTGTGTGTGTGTGTGTGTGTGTGTGTGTGTGTGTGTGTGTGCCACACCTCTAGTGGGTACGGACTCGGTTAAGATTGTGACACGAATCTTGCAGAGAACTGATATGATTTTATCAGCGGAATACCCAATGAAGGGGGCGTAATGAAAGAAACTGTCACATAGTTTTCGCTACAAAACATCATCTTTATTCAGTAATCTATTTTTGGTCAAATAACAAAAGAGATGAGGCTTAATTGAGCTAAACCTAGAAAAATGTACTAAATAATTGTTATCAATTTTTTTTTTTCTGCTTTACAATGTTTTTTTGTTTTAATATAACCTGTTCATGATGTAGAACGTAGCTAAAACAATGATCAATAATAATATGTGTGCTTTTTTAAAATATTGATATCGCACAAAATTCAGAAAAAGCGGAGGGGGAGGGGGGAAGGAGAAAGACGATCGGAAGAATAGTCACCAACAAGCAGATACACAGAGACAGCCAGACAGACGCACAGGCAGACAGACAGAGCAATAGATGCGCAGACAAACATGCAGACAGACAGACTGGCAGGCAGAAAGCTTTTGTAACGTCATGTCAGAGGCTCAGAATGAAAATTTGTTATAACGTCATGTAGAGGTTCAACATAGACTTTTTATGACGTCATGTCAGAGGTTCAGCACGAAATGTTTTTATAACGTCATGTCAGAGGTTCAGCACGAAATGTTTTTATAACGTCATACAGCATGACGTTTTTACAGTGATAATTTGACACCTCATACCCTCCTCGTTTACTAATTGCGGATAGCTTGTTGAAAACACGTCTTGTGGGGATGCCGGGAGCTCTTTTGGTGTATGGTGTATTCCCCTCATCTGGATATTCTATGGCCAGTAATGTCCTCTTTTCTTTCACTCACTTCGACTTTGCTTTTTTTTTTTTCTTAGTTGTCCTTTTTTTGTGTGTTTCTCCTGTTGTCCACTACTAGATTCTTTCATTGTGACTCAAAGCCCCCCGCCTCCAAATCTTGTTTGAAGTTTTCGTGAAAAAAAAAACCCCATTAATCTGCTAATTAGTGTCTCCACTGTTAAAAATGATGAATCCCCAGACTTCCAGACACATGTTGGCAGTCTTCACCGGTGAAAGACTGAGACACCCACACCCGACTCTAA
>JADBJO010000149.1:567500-575000 GCA_016801955.1 Conus betulinus
CACATAAAAGGACACTGATCAGACAAGAAGGGACACTGCCGAAAGATGAAGGGACACTGACGACTCAAGGTGGGACACTGCTGATAGATGAAGGGACACTGCTGACTCAAGGAGAGACACTGGTTATACATATAAATGGACAATGAGTCAAGAAGGCACAAACTAAGTAATACTGTGGATAGATGAAAAGATATGGATGACTCAAGAAGGGGGACGCTGGCCATAATAAAGGGATACACTCTGATGAGACAAGAAGGGACACTGGTCAAACACAAAGGGACACTGACGACTCAAGGAGGGAGGGACACTGGTCAAACATAAAGGGACTCTGATGACTCAAGGAGGGACACTGCTGATAGATGAAGGAACAATGATGTTTAAGAAAGGATACTAGTCATACGTACAGGGAGACTGATGATGTAAATAGTAGCGGCAATGCTGATAAATGAGGGACATTTATTTCTCAAGAACAGACATGGGCTGTACATGAACAACACTGATGAGGCTAGATAGCACATGATGACAGAGGAGAGGACAGCAGTTAATGATACAAGAGCAGACTTTGATGTGTCAAGGAGGGTCACTGACGGTATGCAAAAGATACTGAGGAACCAAGGGGAGATACTGGTGATACATGAAAAGACAGTGATAGTACATGAAGGGACCTTCCTGAAGTAAGGAGGGAGACTCCTAATTTTGTGGAGACATTAAGGCAAGGATAGACACCGTGACAAATTAACGTACACTGATAATACACGACCAACGTTACGACGGAGAAAAAAATGGCTTTCCTTTCTTTTACACTTCAGAGAGCATGAAACGCTGATTGAGGTGAGCTTCCAAGAGTTGGTTCAACTCTCTTTTCGAATCGATCCAGACAGAGAAAAGTACGTATCTGGTATCAAGCTCATAGTCTTCAAGTCAAGCAGAACATTTGCAAATCAACGCTATATATCATCGGAACAGTCTTGTAGCAAAGAAGTGTTTTTTCTCAAACGCTTTCAAACGTAACCTAGTTTAATATTCGTTTTCAGTCTCTTCATATCAAATTTAAAACACCTTAGACCCGTCTATCTATAAATCATCAAAAATGAAAATTTGAGAAACATGGCACATGACGACAGAAGGGGACAGTGATGATAACGACAGAAGGGGACAGTGATGATGACGACAGAAGGGGACAGTGATAACGACAGAAGGGGACAGTGGTGATAACGACAGAAGGGGACAGTGATGATAACGACAGAAGGGGACAGTGATAAACGACAGAAGGGGACAGTGATGATGACAGAAGGGGACAGTGATGACGACAGAAGGGGACAGTGATGATGACAGAAGGGGACAGTGATGACGACAGAAGGGGACAGTGATAACGACAGAAGGGGACAGTGATGATGACAGTAGAGGGCGTGAGTGATGACGAGAGAAGGGGACAGTGACGATAACGACAGAAGGGGACAGTGATAACGACAGAAGGGGACAGTGATGACGACAGAAGAAGTGATGGGGACAGTGATGATAACGACAGAAGGGGACAGTGATGATAACGACAGAAGGGGACAGTGATAACGACAGAAGGGGACAGTGATGACAGACAGAAGGGGACAGTGATGATGATGACGACAGAAGGGGACAGTGATGACGACAGAAGGGGACAGTGATGATAACGACAGAAGGGGACAGTGATGACGACAGAAGGGGACAGTGATGATAACGACAGAAGGGGACAGTGATGATAACGACAGAAGGGGACAGTGATAACGACAGAAGGGGACAGTGATGACAACGACAGAAGGGGACAGTGATGACGACAGAAGGGGACAGTGATGATAACGACAGAAGGGGACAGTGATGATAACGACAGAAGGGGACAGTGATAACGACAGAAGGGGACAGTGATGACAACGACAGAAGGGGACAGTGATGACGACAGAAGGGGACAGTGATGACGACAGACGGGGATATGATGATAACGACAGAAGAGAACAATGATAACGACAGAATGGGGACAGTGATGACGACGGAAGGTGACAGTGATGATAACAACAGAAGGGGACAGTGATGACGACAGAAGGGGACAGTGATGACACAAGGGGTAGCGATAATGACAGAAGGGGACAGTGATGACGACAGAAGGGGATGTGATGACGAAAGAGGTGGGCAGTGATGATAACAACAGAAGGGGACAGTGATGACGACAGAAGGGGTAGCGATAATGGCAGAAGGGGGCAGAGAGGTGTCGACACAAGTGGGACAATGATAATCACAGCAGAGGACAGTGATGACGCAAGAAGAAACGATAGTGATGCAAGAAGGTACAGTGATGACGCAAGAAGATACACTGGTGACGCAAGAAGATACACTGTGACGCAAGAAGGTACAGTGATTAAAAAAAAAAGCAAGGAAATACTGACTGCAGATAGTAGCCAGCATCAAAGGAGGGTAAGATGACACTATGTGAAACAGTGATAGGGTATGATACAGGCGACGTACATGAAGGATACTTATGGTGCTGTGGGAAGAACACAAAGGACGCGACAGGGATAATGATAATAATAATAATGAATACTTATATGGCGTCTATTCCAAGCTCTCAGCGCTTTACAATCCACACTCGTTTACACAACGGGCTGCCAACCTGGGTAGTGTCGACTGAAGAGCTGCCAGCTGGCGCTTCATTCAGTCGTTTCCCGTGTCATACAGTCAATATCATTCAATATCGTTCACTCAGTTTCCTTAGTTCCTTCATTCTTTCCATTTCTCACGTAGGGTGCATGGAATATGTAACATGTCATCCATACCAACGGCCAAACTGGCCTTCTCTTCCGAAAGTTGGTGATGGGATTTACATGTGTTCAAGATGTTATGCGTGCGTTCACACACGGAACCTCGGTTTATAGTCTCATTCGAAGGACTGCATGGGAAATGGAGTCAGAACCAATGTTAACTCCGAGGGAAAAAATCCCCCTGTACCGAAACGGCCCGGCAGAGATTCGAACCCGCAACCCCAGGATCACGAGTCCGGCGCTCTCTACCAACTGAGCTATTCCGGCTCCCGGATAACATAACAGGCCGCAACGTAATTTTGCACCTGATGACACAGAAGTGAAAATGATGGTCCCAGAACAAAGACTTAATTCATGTGGTCATTTAACCAGTAACAGACGGAAAGTGCAATGAATGGCGTATACGATCATTGAGAATGCAAGGAACATGCGGCATGGATGGTTCTCTCCTAATGACATTTAATGGCTACTTTCTTCTTAATTTTCTTTTTCAAACTGATTTATCACTCATGACTCAGCCGTACCGTACAGAACTGCCTTTCATTTCTTCGGAAAGGAAATTGTTCTTAACATATGTAATCTCGGCGCGCACATGGGCACCTGGTGAATAAGGACGGCGGGAACTGGAGCTATAAAAACACAAAATGCTTATAAACTCAAATATGAAAAGGGGGAGTAAACAATATAACAGATAGAGAGAGGAGAGACAGAGAGAGAGAGAGAGAGAGAGAGAGAGAGAGAGAGAGAGAGAGAGAGAGAGAATACAGTGGCTCCAAACATCGACTGTTGAAAACTTGTCATATCGAGCTATATCGAAACACAGTAACTTCAGAGTGACACACGAATTAAGAAAAAACATCAACAACAAAAACAACAGCAACAACAACAATAACAGCAACTTTACAAGGCCCATAAGGCCCAAGCCAACAGTTCCAAAAAACACATGGGCACCATAAGGACAAGACCGAGAAAACGAAATGGAACCTGTGAACGAGATAGCCCGACAATGGTTTTAAAGAAACGTCAAAATGTAAGAAAAAAAATTCTCAGTGCACTTTTATTAAATTGTAGTAGATGACAGTCATCACAATAGATTTTTCTGCGTGAAAGTCAGACAGCTCTCTCTCTCTCTCTCTCTCTCTCTCTCTCTCTCTCTCTCTCTCTCTCTCTCTCTCTCTCGCTCTCTCTCATACACACATCATAATAAATAAGGATTATGATTATTGATGCTAGGAATTCATTGTCGCTAACTGATAACTGATTGTAGTACTGTTTGTCCTCGTCTTGCTTTGTAACCACATCATTAAAAAGATGTTGATATTATTGATGCATTATAGTTGTCTAATTAACATTCTTAGCAGCTTGTTGTATGTTAATATTTTACAAAAGGAATATAGCTCTCTCTCTCTCTCTCTTTCTCTCTCTCGCTCTCTCTCTCACATGACAACAACAGAAGGATCGCTTATTCTGTCTGTGTGTACTCAGTTTTGTTCTTCTTTGTAATCATTTTCTGTATTCTTGTTTTTGTTGTTTCAATCGTTTTTTTCCCCTTTCAAATCATCTACGCCTCAATGTTAATGGAGGAACAACTCATCAACTTTTTAATGCATTTGTGGAGTTATGTATGTTTGTTAAAAGTTTTGTAATTTTCAGTCGCTAGTCATGCTTAGTTTAGTCCCTTTGCGGGGCAAGGGCCGAATGAAAAAAAAAAGCACGTGTTTGCTTATCTGTTACCCTTGGAAATAAAGATTATCATCATCATCATCATGATCATCATCATCATCATCATTATCATGATCATCATCATCTCTCTCTCTCTCTCTCTCTCTCTCTCTGGGGGAAGAGAGTGACACCATGGCAGGCACCTGAAATTTGTGTCTGTCCGCGTATGTTTTTTATGCATTTTGCATTTACATTTTTCAATACGATTTAACCAGCTCTCTCTGTCTCTGTCTTCAATACGATTCTCTCTCCCCCCCCCCCCCCCCCCCCCCCCCCCCCCCCCCTCTCTCTCCCTCCCCTCCCCCCCCCCCCCCCCCCCCCCCCCCCCCCTCTCTCTCCCCCCCCGCCATTTTTTGAACCATCAAAATAGATCATCTGTATCCATACCCCCCCCAACTTTTACGAAGGAAGGACAGCTTCTTGTTTTTGCCTTACTTTTAAAAAAATCATTGCTAAAATGATCGAAGTGGATTGTCTAATATATCATCATCGGTGACAGAATCTCTTGTTGTCGCGCGCCCATGCACACGTCACTTTGTGTGTGAGTGTGTTTACGTTATATAAAAAGTAAAGAAAGATATACTAAACAGAACAAAAAATAGGAAAAACCAACCAACCAAATAAAATCCAAACAGCAACAACAAGATAAGATGAACATAAAGAGACGAAGCAAAACAATTTGAATTCACATTTTCACATGAACATTGAGAGAGAGAGAGAGAGAGAGTGAAGAGAGAAGAAGAAGAAGAAGAAGAAGAAGAAGAAAGAAGAAGAAGAAGAAGAAGCCAGTTATTTGATTGTATTAACAGACAGATTTTTTTGTACATCAGTACCTCAGAAAAACTAATATTTTGAAGGCCCATATACAATGCACTCCTTTACGATCTTTCACACACATCATGTTTACATGAATATTATAATGTACGTTGTTTAAAAACACAACAGTATTGAATAATGGGTTGTATGACAACGATCTGCGTAAAAAATTCTACATATCTTAACGTTAAACATGCGACATATTCCTCACTTCTGTATTTATATTTTTATTTTGTTTCATAACCTCCATACTCGTGGTAGAGTGCTGTTCATTTTGCAAACTCATGTGGAATGTTTTGCAAATGACACTAAGGCATGAAAAATAAAAATAATACCACTAATAATTGAGTCATTATGACCGAATAGCACAAATAATTCTGTTAGACGCACGTTTTCAGAATTTCAAACAACTTTTTCTCAGCAGACCAGTAAGAACATTCCATAAAACCTGTGTATGGTGACATTTCCCAAACATGCGGTCAACGCTATCTTTGAGCGGGCCACAAAAACTACAGCTTATTATTTCCAGCAGGTCTAGTCTCTTTTGAAACAACATTAGAACATAAACAGTTGGTAACGTTTTAAGCTGGAACCATTTGCAGCTTAACGTTTCTTATGCCTGCGCAAAGAGGGGGCGTTCCAGTCATTATGTCTCAGTAGTTTTATATCCCTTTCACGACAGCATTTTGGTTTAGAATTGCTCGCAACGAAGATATCGCAATACAGCTTAATTCCTTTATTAAGGTTGTTTAAAACAGTGATGAGTTTAGATTCTTATTACTTTTATAGCCAAACCATACCTTTCTTATATATAGATACACAATCAGTTATTGTTTGAATTTAAGTCAGTAACAAGACAAAATCAATGTTCACATCCTACTTTTCTTTTAAAACGTGTGTGTGAGACAAGCTGTCTTTTATCATCAAACAAGTGAGCGAGACAGTGAGTATGCTTTCTTATTTAGTATTTTCGAAACGATACGGTTCTTTCCAATATGAAATCGATTGTCATAACAATGCTTCAGCTAAAATCTAAGAGGAATTTTTGGAGGTGCATTTGGACCATGTTAACTGACGAGATACCACTGGAGGAAGTTACACCACAGAATATTTCGCCCTGGGTGAGTACATTTTCGGCTCTGTTATCGGAGAAAGCTTGGAGGATAACAGCAAACCTGTTTTTTAATTCCGGAAGACCAGTACCACCGTCTTCATTTAGTTTTTATGTGCAGTTTTTCGGCATTTTATTCCAAACGCATTTATAAAGATTTTGTGATCATCATTGAAAACATTTATTGGTGGGTTTGATAACAGTGACCACAAGAGAGTTTTCAAAAAGAGATTTTAATATTGCTGCCATGTCAATGGGTGTGAACTGGGTGTGCGCGCGCGTGCGTGTGTACGTGCGCGCGCGCGCATGCGTGTGTGCGTGTATGTGTGTGTGTGTGTGTGTGTGTGTGTGTGTGTGTGTGTGTGTGTGTGTGTGTGTGTGCAAGTGTGTGTGTGTTTGTGTGCGTATGCGCGCGCGAGACGACGACGACGATGAGGGTGAAGAATTTTTCTCTTGCCTGTTTTGAGATAGGGCAATGTTAAGTCCTATTGGGTTAAGGATGTGAAGGGAATTCAGATCCCGTTCAAATTTTTTGATGTGTGTGCTATCCATTTGTCCAAGCTTGGTCCTGCTTCTTCCAAGAAATCGCTGAGGACACACGCACACACACATGCGCACCCATACACGCTCATACATAAACACAGTTGAACACACATTTATACACGCTCGAGCACATACAGACACACGAGCTCATGCACTCTCTTGCATACACATGCTCACTCACACATGTTCTTACATGAAAATGCAGATTCACATATACTCACAAGCTCGAGCACACACACACACACACACACACACACACACAGAGAGAGAGGAGAGAGAGAGAGAGAGAGAGAGAGAGAGAGAGAGAGAGAGAGAGAGAGAGAGAGAGAGAGAGAGAGAGAGAGAGAGAGAGAGAGAGACGAACACTGATTTGCATACATTCTGCATACACACTTACAGTCATACTCTCTCTCTGTCTCTCTCTCTTTCACTCTCTCTCTCTCTGTCTGTCTGTCTGTCACACACACACACACACACACACACACACACACACACACACACACACACACACACACACACAAG
>JADBJO010000149.1:580000-590000 GCA_016801955.1 Conus betulinus
TCTGACTCTTGCAAAAGTTAAAAATGTAAGATTTAAGAGCAGTTTGACCACTCCTGTAGGTGGACTAATGCACATCTATACACTCTGGCACTAAGAGAGGAGGTCATTTGCTGATGAAGGCAAATGAAGCCGAAACTTTCAACTACAACTACGACAGCTTATTGTTCTTGTGCTTTTTTTCTCTTGGACAGACAGACAGACACACACACACACACACACACACACACACACACACACACACACACATATATATATATATATATATATATATATATATATATATATATATATATATATATATATATATATATATATATATATACGCCCTCCAGTTACGAAGCCCTCCCGATAAAGAATCCTACCATTTAACATTTGGTCTTTGTCTGTACTAGATTTACATTCTTTTTAAATACATTTTGATGAAACGTGTTTGTCTTTGTGTATGCTAGATTTCCATCCCAACAACAACAACAAAAAATAGCCCATTAAAGACTTTTTTTCCCATGGAACATTTTCCTCTTTGCCCTCTCCTCTCTCCTCCTCTCCCCCCCCCCCCCCCCCCCCCCAACACACACACACACCTTCCAGTACAGGCTCCCTCTCTTTGCACACACATTTTGAAAGATTTATAGGAGTCATCATAGACATGTTCCACTGCACCACCCTCCTAATGACCTTCGGGCTGGTCACGATGTAACTACTGGGCGAAGTTCTTCACTTTGAAATAAATCTAATGTGACACAGCACAGCAGACAAAAAAAAATCCAGTCCAGAGTTGCACAATAGAATATAATACTGTATGTAAAAACAAACAAACAAACAAAAACAAACAAAAAACAAACAAAAAACAAAAGCAAAAAAAAACGCCCAAGTCTACCTCGGTAAGTGTTCGCAATGACAATATGCTACAACTCTAATGTAATGCAGTGCAATGCAGAATAATGTTAAGTGATACATAATGTATTATAGCATAAGATTATATATTATCACGTGATATAATTTCAAATCACATAGTATAAGTACAAAACACAAACCCCCTGTCCTGCCTGGGTCATCTTAACTTCCTCAATAACAATTATAGTGGCGGTCATTTTTCAGTTTGGAGACGCTCGCACAGAAATACAATATAAAAGAACACAACACAAAATCTCACCAACACACACACACACACACACACACACACACACACAACAGAACACACACACACACACACACACACACACACACACCACACACACACACACACACACACACACACACACACACACACACACACACACACACACACACACACACACACACACACACACACACACACACACACACACACACACACACACACACACACACACACACACACACACACACACACACACACTGACCCTCCTCAATAACGGTGAGGGTGGCGGTCAGTTTCAGGTTGGAGATGTTGTTGCCGATGTAACAGGTGTACTCCCCGGCGTCCGCTTTGCTGACGTTGTGAAGGACTAGCACCTCCGCCAATGTGTTGTTCTCCATCTGGAGATGGTCACCATCCACAGCATGACCACATCATATCACCATCATTACATCATCCTCATCAACACCATCAACACTATTGGACTATTACCGATTATTACACAGCAATACGAACGTCAGACGAAATGCATGGGAATGCAGAAAACCGGAAGGAGATAGAATTCATGATAATACAATAGAGAATGAAAAAATACACTTGTAAACGATACAATACTGTATGATGTAATGCAATACAACTCAAAACAATGTCTTGTGACGCAATGTCATGCAATGTGATGCAATAAGTACACTGCAGGGCAATGCAACACAAAAACGCAATACCATATGATACAATGTAACTCAGTAGAATACTATTTGATATAATGCAATGTGATGCAACACTAGGCAATGTGATGCAATACGATTAGTGTGATGCTATATGTGAAGCAATACTATCAGTGTGATGCAATATAACACAATGTTTTCCGATGCAATGTGATGCAATATAATGCAATACAACACAATGGGACGAAACACAATGTACAGCAATATACTGTTATGCAATACAGCGCATTGTAGTGCGGTACAATGCAATGCACGTCAGTCCAGTTGAATGCAATAAACTGTGATGCTATACAATATGATATAACGTACTTCAGTACAATGCCCTGCGGCGATGTACTGTGATGCTAGACAGAACGATACGATGTAATGCAATGTCACAGAGATCAGAACACTTATGACGCAAGGCAATACTATGCAATGCAACACAATACGATGCAATGTTATACAACTGAACGTGATGCGATCCAATCCAGTGAAGTGCAGTATTCTTCACTGCAAAGTAAACACATTACAAAGCGAATCAAACAAAATACGACGCAACACCATTAAAAATGGAATAGTACACAAACATGATGCAATGCAATACACTGTCATGGAATACAACATCGTATAATACAATACAAAACAGTACAATACAATACACTTCTATGTAATACAAAAAAAAACACTAAAAAACACAATACACCGTCTTCTCATTGGTGGACAGAAGTCTCCCAAGTTCCATCCCCGTTAAACGACTGGCTAAGCGACGCGATATCACACACAAGCAACAGTCTTCTAATAACTGATGAACAGAATGACTTTCAACGTTCACAACAGACCGAATGACGACGCAGCGCAGCGCAATACCACCTCTGCAGCGGGACACAACGACCAGCGCGCCCAACTGCCCCCTGTGGACGCCTGGCTCACCTGCACGATCTCCACGACCAGCTTGTTGACGGGCTTGCGCGCCCAGTGGACGCTTGGAGCCGGCCAGGTGTCGGAGCGGCACATGAAGACCACCGTGTCCCCCACGTGCGCCGTCTGGTTCTTGGGCCGCTCGATGATGTTGATGTCCGAGATGGGCTTGTTCTCTGTCGCACAGAATGTTCGCAGTGGGGTGAGAGAGTGCTGAGCAGGCCACGGGAAGAGTGGAAAAGAGACGTCATACAAGGATAGAAACGCGTCTTTTGCTATGTCAAGAAGAACGCGTTTACGGGTCAGGAAGTGGTCATATTCACGTGTCATTGGAGCGTGTTTGGGTTAAGCCGTTTTCACCGTTATCTATGAATTTTTTTTTTAAATGAAGCAGTCTGCAACAGTTCTGAAAACAAGGCAAAATACAAATGAACACATAAAAACAAGCGAAAAGTAATGCTTCTTTAGTCCATAACAAGAGACGTAAAAATGCACAAAACAATACTCTCCAAATAGCAGTCAACAGTACACATCCACACACTTCTCACACACACACACACACACACACACACACACACACACACACACACACACACAGACACACACACACACACACACACACACACACACACACAGAGAGAGAGAGAGAGAGAGAGAGAGAGAGAGAGAGAGAGAGAGAGAGAGAGAGAAAAACTTCATTAGACTTTCCGATAACAAGGAAAAATAAGTTCAAACTAGCTTAGTGATCACAAATGTTTGACTGCACTCTTTTCGAAATACTGCACTGCCTTTCACTTTGATAAATGCGCGCTTCTTGGTTCAAAAAGTGCAGTCCTTATGACATAATTTGTTGTATGTGCGCTTATCCACAGTAGAAAAAAATTCAGGTTGAGGGAGAAGCACACGTTGACGAGCTGGTCGGTGCATTCACATGAAACATTGCAAAAAAAAATACAAAAGTGAGCGAGCGCTTTATGGTCTCCAGCAAGGATGTAAAATTTTTCGCCCACACGCGGGTTTCTTTGCTCGTCTGTCTGTCAACAAGATTAAGCAAGTATTCCTCAACCGATTTTTAGCAAAATTTGGTAAAAAGACAAGGGGGGTGGGGGTGGGGGGGGGGGGCAAATATGTGGTGTGGATCTCGATCAAAAGGCAGAGCCTGTATCGTTCAGCAAGGTTGAATGTGGACGGGAAATAACTCCTTCAGTTTGTCTCAGCCATGACCAACAATTACTTCCCTTGACGCATGATTTTGCGTGACATAAGTTTTCGTTCTGACGTGTGCGTCTGTTTTCGTCAAGTTCTATTACGACAGATTCTTCTGACCACACAAGGACTTTTCAGGGCTGTCACCACTTTGAGAAAGTCATCCATCCTAGAAAAACAAGGCTGTTTCTATAAATTCAAATCAGCCTATTGGCATCCGTATGGTGGTTCAAAGCAGGTTGTACTGAAGACGCCAGACAAGTCATCTAATTTTTTTTCCCCTCAAAATATAGAATCGTTGGACTGAAGGGAGTAAAATAATTATCAAAACACTAGAACAAGAATCAAAACAAAAAAAACTACAGATAAAAGAGGAAAATAACTACAACATCCTTTCCCCGTTAAAACAAAATTGAAAAAAAAAATGATAGAAAGTATTTATACACTCAAGAGAGAGAGAGAGAGAGAGAGAGAGAGAGAGAGAGAGAGAGAGAGAGGAAAAGCCATGATAGCAATTGAATACTGCAGAATGGACAGCTTGTATCCACTCTGGACATTGTGTGCAGTCTTAGTACCTCGTCACCAGATTACACACACACACACACACACACACACACACACCACACACACACACACACACACAGATACCAGCTGGCAAGTTCTTAACAGTGAGCAAGTAAGAGTTAGTGACTTCCCAGACCACATAGGCTGAAAACAGCTCACGAAAAGAAAAAAAAAAAACCAAAGGCAGTGACAGGTAAAACATTACAAGTAAAAACCTTCAGAAGGCGGGGAACACAATCTGCACTGAAACAGCGAACATCTTCACGGGGATGAGTGAACGGTGGCTCAGTGCACAACACACGCCAGGTATACGGTTCGAGTCTCTTCCTCCATTGAACATAGAGTGGTGGTCTGAGGGTCTAGTCTTTCGGATGAGACGATGAACAGAGGCCTCTGTGTTTGAAAGAACTCACAACAACAAGGGATCGTCTCCAGCAAAATTCTTTAGAGGAAAAAAATTCACCGTGATATGTTGACAAAAACACCCACAGAAAAACAAACAAACAAACAAACCGTACTAACATTCTACCATGTGGATGCTCTCTGCCCTTGGAGCACTGTCTTCTTTACCTTGCAGTATGGTCTTGGACAGGGAGTCACAGCGAACAAAAATACCCTTCCTCCACATGCCTACATAACGGTCATGAGCAGGGATTCATGGCGAGATGCGTGTCCACCTTTCACTGTAAATGTAGAACTGTCCTACACACAGACCCATGATAAGGGATATGTCCACTCTCCACTGCATACCCTAGAATGGTCCTAGGTAGGAGAGGAGACGGGCGGAGGGGGGGGGGGGGGGGGGGCGGGGGCGAGAGGGGGCGGGGGTTGACAAGACACATATTCCATCTCCACTGTACGTGTTAGGATGAATGGTTTCGGGCATAGAGATAAGATGCATGCCGGTATCAGGCAATCTTAAGGCGCTTGACAACGAAGAGGAGACGTTTGTGACTGCCAGTGTAATGTGTTGACGGTTCTGTCGTTTGAAGCTTCTGTTCTGGAGCATCTGATTTCTCACTCACAGATCTGCTGTCAGTGTGCACTTCTCGCACATATAAACATTTTTTTTTTAACCAGGACTCCTGACCTTTTCACCAGCAAACTAATTCGGAACTAACTTGACGCCAACAAACGAAAAAGAATTTCTTACATGCAGCAGGGGAGGAAAGGGGAGATGTGGGGGAGGGGGGAGGGGGTCGGTGTCAGAAAAGAAATCTGTCTGAAGGCACCTACCCAGAACTCGGAGGGTGTAAGTCCACTCCAGATGTCCTGCAGAGTTTTCAATGTGACAGGTGTAGTTCCCGCTGTCCCCGATGGTCACTTCGCTGATCTGAAGTCGCCACTTGCTTTTCCGATACTGCACACATACATACACACACGCGCGCGCGCACGCAGCTCGAACAGTTATAGCATGAATAAGCACTTTCTGCTGTTTCCATTGTCACTAAAGATTACTTCACTGACGTGTAATTTGCAATTGCATTTTACAACACACACACACACACACACACACACACACACACACACACACACACACACACACGCACGCACGCACGCACGCACGCACGCACGCACGCACGCACACACGCGCGCGCGCGCGCGATGTAGTACAGCCGAGGGGGAAAAACTTTATTGGCGTAGCCCCTTTCCTTCGTTGTAGACAAGAGATTCCTAATTATTTATCTGTGCGGAATTACATACTTGACATTTGTAGCTCGCTGGCTTCGGTCGTAGACTTTTGGAAACTGCTTGCCTAACTCGCCATCCTCGGTCGTAGCTAAGCAATTTCCAGTTATCTATCCACCGTACAAATATTAGTCCCTGTTACCTATCAATTTACAAATCATTCCCAGTAATTCATCGTGTGATGTTTCTGCCTCAACTCTGTCGGAAGCAGATGAGAAATTCCATCTCCTTCCAAATCAGTAACATCGTATATAAACGAATCTCATACTTTATCTACGAAAAGTCCTTTAAGTATGAGCAGATAAACGAATCTCAATACTTTATCTACGATAAGTCCTGTAGGAACAGATAAACGAATCTCACTACTTTATCTACGATAAGTCCTGTAGGAACAGATAAACGAATCTCAATACTTTATCTACGATAAGTCCTTAAGTATGAGCAGATAAACGAATCTCAATACTTTATCTACGATAAGTCCTGTAGGAACAGATAAACGAATCTCACTACTTTATCTACGATAAGTCCTGTATGAGTGGATAAACGAATCTCAATACTTTATCTACGATAAATCCTGTATGAGTGGATAAACGAATCTCAATACTTTATCTACGATAAGTCCTGTATGAGCGGATAAACGAATCTCAATGCTTTATCTACGATAAGTCCTGTATGAGTGGATAAACGAATCTCAATACTTTATCTACGATAAGTCCTGTATGAGCGGATAAACGAATCTCCATGCTTTATCTACGATAAGTCCTGTATGAGTGGATAAACGAATCTCAATACTTCATCTACGATAGGCCCTGTATGAGCAGATAAACGAATCTCAATACTTTATCCACGATAAGTCCTGTGTGAGCAGATAAGATAATAAGATTGATAATGAGGATGATGACATGGGGGAGAAGGAGATGTTCCTGTTCCTAATGGTCACCTTGTTCATCCGTAGTGTCCACTTGGTTTTATGATACTGCTCTTTACAGAGGTAACGAACGAAAACAACGACATTAATATAACAACAAGAACAACAACAGTAGTAGTAGTAGTAGTAGTAGTAGTAGTAGTAGTAGTAGTAGTAGTAGTAGCAATGATGCTGATGCTGATAATGATAATCACTGATGATGAGAACACTACTACAACTAACAATAAGAACCAGAACAAGAACAAGTACAGCAACATAATAGTAGCAATGTTAATAATGTTAATAAAAGTAATGGTGATGATGATGATGATGATGATGATGATGATGATATTTGGACACTGCTCTATTGTCCAAATAACACGTTGATAGCGTTAAAACAAAACAAACAAACAAACAAACAAAACCCCCCAAAGCCGCAGAAGATACACTCATTCGCATAATCTTTAATCCGTGCTCACATACAATCTATAAAATCGCGGACCTAGCATTAACTGCGCTACTTTTGACTACACATGTCGTTTGGATTGCTCAGCTTTTGCTACATTTTACCACGTGAGTCAAGAAGCGTCCACAGCTGTCACTGTATTTTACACGTGTCGTTCAGACTGCACAGTTTTTACCACATTTTACTACATGTGTTGCTCACATTGCACAGCTTTTTTTTTTTTTTTTTTTTTTTTTTTTTTTTTTTTTTTTACTTCTATCTACTACATGTGTCGTTCAGTCTGCATTACTATTCATACTTTACACTAAACGAGTAGTTCAGTCAGTAGAATTATTTCCTACTTTGCACTACATGTATTGTTCAGACAGCATTACTATTTCCTACTTTGTACTACATGTATTGTTCAGACAGCAGTACTATTTCCTACTTTGTACTACATGTGTTGTTCAGTCAGCATTACTATTTCCTACTTTGTACTACATGTATTGTTCAGACAGCAGTACTATTTCCTACTTTGTAATACACATGTTGTTCAGTCAGCCGTAGTATTTCCAACTTTGCACAACGTGTGTCGTTCAGATTTAATTACTATTACCTACTTTGCATTAAATATGTTGTTCAGACACTATTATTCATTCCTTGTCGTTCAGACAGCATTACTATTTCCTACTTTCCACTACATGTGTCGTTCAAACAGCATTACTGTTTTCTACAATGCACTACATGTGTCGTTCAGACAGCATTACTATTTCCTACTTTCCACTACATGTGTCGTTCACACAGCATTACTATTTTCCTACTTTGCACTACACGAGTCGTTCAGTCAGCATTACTATTTCCTACTTTGCACTACACGAGTCGTTCAGTCAGCATTACTATTTCCTACTTTGCACTACATGTGTCGTTTCAGCAGCCTATTGCACTACATGTGTCGTTTCAGCATTACTATTTCCTACTTTGCACTACACGAGTCGTTCAGTCAGCATTACTATTTCCTACTTTGCACTACACGAGTCGTTCAGTCAGCATTACTATTTCCTACTTTGCACTACATGTGTCATTCAGATAGCATTACTCTTTCCTTCTTTGCGATCCACGTGTTGCTCAGACAGCATTCCTATTTTCTGCTTTGCACTATACATGTCGTTCAGACAGCCTTATTATTCCTACTTTTATAACATGTGTTGTTCAAAGAGCATTAGGGTTTCCTACATTTTGCCATATGTGTTGTGAAGCCTGCACTTCTTTCTTACTTTACCGTCTTCTATTTGTGTTAAACAAAGAGCAAGACAAGAAAAGATGAGGCTCTCTAACCCTTCCACTGGAAAAGGTCACTGAAGAGTTTTTGATTTCAGAATCTGAGTCGGCTGGTTTCCTGTCTGGATTAAACAACAATAACAACAAAAACCATTGGCGTATGAATCTTATGTTTTGACACGTATGTGTGTGAGCGCGCGTTTATGTATGTGTGTATGTGTGTGTGTGAGGGGGTGGAGGGTGGGGGGTGGGTGGGAGGGAGGGACAGAGAGGGAGAATGTGTGTGCGCGCGCATATCTATACACATACGAATCTTAATGCATGCTTGAGTGTGCACCAGCATGCTTGTGCGCATGCGTTGGCGTGTATGCATATGAGTGTGCTCGCGAGAGTGTATGTGTGTGTGTGTGTGTGTGTGTGTGTGTGTGTGTGTGTGTGTGTGTGTGTGTGTGTGTGTGTGTGTGTGCGTGGGTGGGTGCGTGAGAGCGTGCACGCACGCACGTGCGCGTTTGTGTGTGTGTGTGTGTGCGCGTGTGCGTTTTCATGTCAAGACAATCTGAACCAATAATAGCAGGCGCATGTGGCAACTATTAAAAGAAACACACACCGGTTGATTGCTTCCTGTCAGGCAATACTTGATCTCCTTTTCCCGTCTCTCTCTCTCTCTCTCTCTCTCTCTCTCTCTCACTCACTCACACACACACACACACACACACACACACACACACACACACACACACACACACGCACGCACACATATATATACGCACTGCTGCGCGCGCGCTCGCATGCACACACACGCACACACACATATACGCACTGATGCACACGCGCTCGCATGCACAACACACACACACACACACACGCGCGCGCGCGCGCGCGCGCATGCGCACGCGCATACACACACACACACACACACACACACACACACACACACACACACACACACGCACACACACACACACACACTGTAAAGGACACAGACACAGAGAAAACTGGCCATAAGAATGAAAAAAAAAAGTGCTGCAAGCTCGTCTTCACTGCATCTGGTTTCTTGTTTGAATGAACGACAAAATCCCGAACTTACAGCTCCAACAAACAAACAAAGAAGACACGGAGTGGCTGAAAATAGAGGAAGACAAGTGAAAGCAATAAGGCATATTTCTTTT
>JADBJO010000149.1:600000-607500 GCA_016801955.1 Conus betulinus
GTGTGTGTGTGTGTGTGTGTGTGTGTAGATGAAAAATAAACACGAAGTTTAGTTTAAACGATCTTCTTTTAAAGGTTTAAACGATTGTGTAAGTTTAGGGCTGTAACACTTGCTTTGGGGTGGAAGGTGTGTGGGGGGGGGGGGGGGGGGGGGGGTTGGTCTTCTGCTTTTGCACTCTCCCTTGAGGTTTTTTTCCCACTACAAAAAAAAAGGTTTCTAATTCCGCTTCTCTCTGTCAAAAATCCATATCATCTTCCATCAAAAAAACGCAAAATGTTATCTTTAAGGGGCATAGATGAATAAAAAGAAATCTTTTCTAATAACATTCAGCCATTAATTGTTTCCCACGAGCCATAACAGTCTCCTTCGCTGATTGGTAGCTTTTTATCCGTCGATCTTTTTGCTTTCAAACAACCGTCATGCACCAGCACCCAGATACAGAGGGACTAACACATTCAGCCTGCCTAAAACCTCATGAGATTTCACATATAGTTGTCTACACAGTTTGTAATTGACCGTTGGCTCCAAGGGGAGGGGTGGAGGAGAAGGGAGGAGGGGGGGGGGAACTTTTTCGCTAAGATACACCTAAACAACTGACAGATGACAGAAGCCGGTGCAGTACACATCTTTCTCTCTGCAAAACAAATGAATAAACGAGTGAATCAGCGAAGAAGAATGAAGTTCTAAATAAAATAGTATGGCAGCAATTTCAAATTGTTATGCCTGCATGTTGTGGCAAATGAATCAGCATCACACAGATACATTCTGCGACTTCAGGACGTTTGGAGTTTCGCTGGGCTTTCACAAAAGCATCAAATGAATGAGCGCCACCTGTCATTTTGACGTTAGTGTCTGAGTGTGTAAATAACAGGCTTGAAACGAAGTCACAATGACCCAAACTTGGTTAGACATATTGAACAGATGTTCCTTAACAGATCACAACACCTAAAAACCAACTGCGGTACAAGGTGGAGCGCAGCTGCACGTGCGGAAACCACGTAAAACCGGTAAAACGGGTGCCTGTGGCAGCATATGAGTTTGAAAAAAAGGGCGAAATGCTCGTGGTCAATCATGATGCACGTGCATGGCACCTCGTCATGAACACAGATCAGACGCCGTTGGCCACACAATCTGTAAACAGAACGGTCGTCTACGCTAGCCCAAAAAAAGCATGGCACAAAGGCAAAGACTGGACCCTGCCGATCGTGGACGTGCCTTAGCGTTGATTGACGAAGGGATTTCTGGCCGCGAGGTGGCTAGGCGTCTGAACGTGTCCCATTCCACCATCCAACGTCTTGTAGAGAGGTTTCAGGCCACTGGCAGCGTGCAGGATCGGCCACGATCAGGCCGTCCTCTGTGTACAACAGACAGACCTGCTGACCGATTCCTCCTGCTGTCTGCCCTACGCAATCGGACTGTCACCTCATCCACCTTAAGGCGTGAGCTCCTGCAGGCTGCAAATGTCAATGTCAGTAGAAGGACAGTTTGTAACCGTTTGCACGAGTTCGGGCTGTCATCCCAGAGAGCAGTCCGAGTACCACTTACTCCAGCTCACCGCAGAGCACGGGCGGACTGGTGTCGTCATCACGTTCGCTGGACGAGGCAGCAATGGTCTCGAGTGCTGTTCACAGATGAGTCCCGCTTCACCCTGGCATTCAATGACGGCAGGACCCGAGTGTGGCGAAGGCCAGGAGAACGTTTTGCTGACGCCACAGTTCGTGAGGTGGATCGTGTACGGAGGGGGGTTCTGTGATGGTCTGGGGGTGGCTTCAGTCGTCAAGACAGAACTCCCCTGTACGTCATTCAAGGCATGCTGACAGGGGTGCGGTACCTGTGACGAGATTGTGAGGCCCCTGATCCAGCCCGCCCTTCAGGCCATGGGTAACGCTGCTGTTTTCCAAGACGACAACGCCCGTCCACACCGAGCCCGTGTCGTGGACGATCATCTGCAGCAAGAGGGGATCATCCGGATGCAGTGGCCATCTCGCTCACCCGATCTGGCTCCAATTGAGCACCTCTGGGATGTCCTTGGACGGTGGGTAGCCCCCACCCCCCCCCCCCCGCCTGTTGACGTGGCCCAGCTCACTCTCTTTCTGCAGCAGGAGTGGCAGGCCATACCGCGGGACACTCTTCGGACCCTGGTGGACTCCATGCGTGACGTTGTGCCGCTTGCCTGGCGGCAAACGGTGGCTACACTCGGTACTGAATGGTGCAGTTTTCAGTTGTGGCTTATGTGACGATCCTGAGGAAGGGTGATTGGACATTACAGCCCGCTGCCCGCGTTTGATTTGTTGATTTCGTGCAATGGTCCAATGAATTTGTTCTTGAATAAATTTGGAAGATTTTTTACAGTTTACCAGCGTATTCCCTATCTGTCCATGAAGAGGTACCAGGTGTAAGTCTGGTATTGGTTCATTCTGAAACTCAGTTGTGGTCGACTGTTCGGTCTGTGCTCAGTGTGTCATCCAAGGTCTTCTGCTGCATAACCTGTGACGGTTGTTATCAGTTTTTACGATGTTTCTTTGAGATGGGCATGAAGCCACATAGGAAGTTAGTAATAGAGTTCCAAACGTAGGATGAACACACACACACACACACACACACCACACACACACACACACACACACACACACACACGCAAACACACACACACACAAACTACACGCGCACGCGCACACACACACACACACACACACACACACACACACACACACACACACACACACACGCACGCACGCACGCACGCATGCGCGCACGAACGCTTCTCACGCGCGTGCGTTCGCGCTTGCAGGCACACACACACACACACGCGCGCGCGCGCGCGCGCGCATGCACGCACGCTTCTTACGCGCGCACGCACGCACGCTTCTTACGCGCACGTATTCGCACGCACGCACGCACGCGCACACACACACACACACACACACACACACACACACACACACACACACACACACACACACACACACACACACACACACACTCGATATGCTCATGAGTTTAGAACTGAAGCGAAAAGTTTGATGTTGCATGGAAAAGGTTTTGCATTTAGTTTGGAAACGCAGCAGCAGCTTTAAGCTTTTTTAGTTTTTTTAAATTTTTCAACAAGCCATAGAACAAGTGTGTGTGTGTGTGTGTGTGTGTGTGTGTGTGTGTGTGTGTGTGTGTGTGTGTGTGTGTGTGTGTGTACGTGCAGGCGTACGTGCGTGCGTTTGTGTGTTTCTGAGCTCATACCTTCGGTTTTCCTGAATTGAGCGTCTCAAAACTTGTGTATTTCCGAATTGTTCACATTTTGGCAATAAGGAAGATTCTTCTTTTAATATTGCATGTCTGTGAAATCTCAGGATGTGGCACGGGTTTAACCATACTGTATATGATGAGCCGTTTCCTGGAAAGAGATCCTGGCCTTAGGATGATTTCTGAGCTAACTAAAATTTTGGGCTTCAAAGGTGCATTGTTTTACATGTAATGTACATTAAAAGACAGTACAGAATTCAACAAACTGCAATAGTATTGTCTGGATCTGCATCTGTATTTATAGTTTACACATTCTATTCACATATATCGATCTTTTAGACGTAAACAAAGCTACTAAATAACTGTCTTCGAAAACTTTGCTGATCATTTCATGGTTGCAGGGCTTTCCCGTTCTCCTCAAAATTCGATTGAATATCTCTTTTTTGAAATCTTGTGATATTTCAGTACGAGACGATTTACATCATATAATCACAATTTCGCTATGCTCAGATTTTGTTTTTAGTAAATGAATCTTCCCTGATCAGAAACTGATCATTTAATGTAAAAAAAAATTGTTTTCGACCGCTCTGCGGAGTTTTTTATAGAAGATGATGCTTTGGAGCTTAAATATTTTTTCTACAGCTGATGTGTAGTTGTTTATGTAATTACAATAGCTAGTAATTTTTAAGTACATGTACAGAGATTCAATAGATACGCACATTGAAAAAAAAAAACTGATAAACTTTAATTTCTGTCTGTATAGAACATAGTTTGGCATGTCGAATAATACATTCATAATTTTAAAAAAAAGAGAAAAATTGCCTTATTCACAAGGGTCATAACTCTTTGCTGAAAACAGCAAACAAACAAACAAACAAACAACAACAACAACAAAACCCGCGAAGTCTTGTCTGTCATTCTGTTACATTCCCTCAATGCATTTATAGGTCAATAACAAATGCAATATCTTGCGTTCCAGCAATGAAAACAAACAAACAAAAACACAAAAAACACACGCCTTCTTTTCCGAACAAAATTTACAAAGAAACTTCAAAGAGAGGTGGCTGTATATATAAAGGATGGGCCTTCAGAGAGTGCAGAGAATGCTTGTGTACCAGAAAAATCCAGATAAACTGGCCGCAGTAATTGGCATGAAATTACATTTGGTACGATCCAAACGCCAGATACGAGAATCATGTTTCAGTCTGTCTGTCTGTCTGTCTCTCCCTCTCTCTTGTATGTCTGTGTGCGCGCGCGAGCACGCCTGTGCGTGCATGCGTGCGTGCGTGCGTGCGTGCGTGCGTGCGTGCGTGTGTGTGGTGACTGATACTTCTTATACGTTCTCTTCGCAGGATGTGCGTGTGTGTGTGTGCGTGTGTGTGTGCGTGCGTGTGTGTGTGTGTGTGTGTGTGTGTGTGTGTGTGTGTGTGTGTGTGTGTGTGTGTGTGTGTGTGCGCGTGCGCGCGTGTGTGTGTGTGTAGCAACAAGGACCAGATGAAAAAGGCGTCTTCTGTCTGATATGTTACTCTTGGGAATAAACATTTATCAATCAATCAATAAATTAGTCAGTCAATCAGTCAGTCAATCAGTCTCTCTCATACGCTCAATATCCGTGCTACGTGCTATCATGATATTCCTTGAGACAGAGAAATATGTCTATCTCTATCTGCCTCTCTATCTGTCAAGTGCACATCTCTCTCTCTCTCTGCTCTCTCCTCTCTCTCTCTCTCTCTCTCTCTCTCTCTCTCTCTCTCTCTCTCTCTCTCTCTCTCTCTCTCTCTGATACACATTTGTTTGCCAGAAACGCCCCCAACAAAACCATAAATAAGTTTTAATGAGAATCCCGGACTGCTGTTTTCTTATCCAAAGCAAAGAAATTTCTTTTGAGAGAGAGAGAGAGAGAGAGAGAGAGAGAGAGAGAGAGAGAGAAGACGATGCCCAAGTTATAGCAGCGCCCCCCCCCCCCCTTCCAACACACACACACACACACACACACACACACACACACACACACACACACACACACACACACACACACACACACACACACACCACACCAATCAACCAACCAAACAAAAAAGAAGGAAAGAGAAGAGTTGGACAGAGGGGAAAGGGGTAGGAAAAATAAACGTTAAGAAGGAAGAAAAAAAAAGCAAGCAGACTGACAAACTTAGAACAAAAAAGTAGAGAGAGAGACAGACAGACAGAGACAGACAGACAGACAGAGAGACAGAGACAGAGGGTGGAGGTTTGGGAATCAGGGGAAGATACAAGAAAAGGATAAGAAAGAAAGAACTGAAAAAAAACAAAACAAAACAAAACAAACAAAAAAAAGAAAAGCGAGTAAAACTCTAGGAAAAAGACATATCTCTTAATAGAACAGACGAAAACAGATGAGATAGACAGATGGTCGTTTAACAGACACGCTCGTGACAAATGCCAGAGACAGACCAAGACTCTGTTTCCTTTCCGCTGTGGGCCCTGCACAGACACACAGACAATCTCTGCAGAGATAGCTGAGACGTACGTCGATAACTGTGATGACGGAGAACATGAAACAGGTGTAGCTACAGGAAGATGATGAAGGAATGGAGAACAGAGCATCAGAAGAAACTGACATATATTTTAAGAGAGAGAGAGAGAAGAAGAAGAAACGAAGACGAAGACGAAGAAGAAGAAGAAGGAAGAAGAGAGAGAGAGAGAGAGAGAGAGAGAGAGAGAGAGAGAGAGAGAGAGAGAGGAGAAGAAGAAGAAGAAGAAGAAGAAAGAAGAAGAAGAAGAGAGAGAGAGAGAGAGAGAGAGAGAGAGAGAGAGAGAGAGAAAAGAAAGGAGAAGAAGAAGAGAGACAGAGACAGAAGAGAAGAAGAAGAAGAAGAGGAGAGGAGGAGGAGGAGGAGGAGGAAGGAGAAGAAAGAAGAAGAAGAAGAAGAAGAAGAAGAAGAAGAAGAAGAGAAGAGAGAGAAGAGAGAGAGAGAGAGAGTTAGTTCTTATTATGCATGATGAATGTGAGGAAGGTCTAGTAAGGACAGACTGGAAGAATAGACTGACTGAAATCTTCATCCTTAATCGAATGAAGGAGATCTGTCTGTCTGTCTGTCTGTCTGTCTGTCTGTCTGTCTGTCAATCTGTCTGTCTCTCTGTCTGTCTTCTGTCTGTCTGTCTGTCTGTCTGTCTGTCTGTCTCTCTGTCTCTCTCTCTCTCTCTCTCTCTCTCTCTCTCATGCACACACACGCGCGATCGCAGACTCATAGGCACACACATACAAACATGCACGCGCGCGCGCACATGTGCCAGACATTATCTCTAAATATATCATTATTTCCTTTTTCATATTATGAAATTTTATCATCGACATCGTCATCATCATCGTCATCATCATCATCATCATCAACATCATCATCATCAGGATTCATCTGTTGTCCAGAGAGCAACAAAGTGTCCTGATGAGGCTCCGCACCGGGCACAACAGACTTTACAGTCACTTGTGCCGAAAGCTCAAGGTGGTGCCTTCTCCAGTCTGTCCTTGTGGGCAGGAAGAACAGACAGCTGAGCATGTGCTCCAAAGAGGCCCATTACATGAGCAGTCAAGGAGAGAGATGTGGCCAACAGAGACAGCTCTAATGACGAAGCTCTATAGCAATCAACAAGAGCTGGCGTTAACGGCACTGTTCATATCAGGGTCCGGACTGACCGCATAGACCGAGGCATTCGCAAATAAAAGAAGAAGATCATCATCATCATCATCACCATCATGATCATGATCATCATCATCTTAAGCAAACTAACCAATCTCAAGAGAACTTCACCACATAAGTGCGAGGAACTGAACCAAGCTAGAAATACTAAGGTGAAAAAAAAGAAGAAAATAAAGAAAAAGGATACAAAGTAAGGACGGACAGACAAACGGACGGACCGACCGACCGAGACAGACAGACAGACATCCACACGAGAGAGACAGAAAGAAAACAACCAGACTAAACTTGTCAGTCTTTTTTCCCTGGAGGAGAGTATTCTTCAACATTACCAAAATAAAGGATGTTAAATTGAAATGGTTATAAATCACATAGAATTCTTGATACAAACATTGACTCAGATACTGCAGGTTAACATACGTGACAAACTGTACATTTCAGCATGAAGAGAAAGATGTTATCAAACAGTTTTCTCAGAAATGCAATTATGCACACAAATTCTGGACAGCTTTGGAGTGTTTGTTTAAACATAAGTGTGGGCATTCTTTTAATATTAAGAATACTAATTTTG
>JADBJO010000149.1:612500-617500 GCA_016801955.1 Conus betulinus
AACAGTATTCACTTCAATATTTTCACAGAATTCGGCCAATCTTCCGTTACAACGAGTAACCCAACCACGGGCGGACAGCTGCTTTCAACTAACTGGACGGCGACATGTCCGTATCGACGATGACGAACGAAACACAATGGATGAAAAGTTGAATAAAATACCTCCTGGGACCGCTAGCCGTCTACACAAATAGCAGCAGTTTACAGACTCCTTCAGTTCACTTTTCGCCCGGGTTCCGGCACCATTATGTTCCAAAAACTATGGAACATACACAAACCACTCAGGGGGTTCGCACAAAGAGACTCGAAGCTATCAACCGTTGTTCATAACTCATTTATTTCTGCTCTTCTGCGTGGAAGAGCTTGAAATAACACAGGTCACTACCTGGAGATGTAAAACATCCAAAACGGTTCACATACTTTTCAACATTGAGGGAGGGGGTGGGGTGGGGTGGGGGGGGGGGGGGGGGGAAACCAGGAAGTGTAGGGATGGGGAGTGGCGAGGGTTTCTCAGACAGATATTCACTGTAACTGCGTGCAGTACAAACAAGAGGACCGACATCCTGATGAGAGAGAGAGAGAGAGAGAGAGAGAGAGAGAGAGAGAGAGAGAGAGAGAGAGAGAGGATAGCATAACTACACACACACACACACACACACGCTCTCGCGCGCGCGCGCTCGCACGCACGCACGCACGCACGCACGCCCCCCCCCCCCCCCCCCCCCCCCACACACACACACACACTCACACACTTCTCTTTATCTATCAATCTGCCTGTCGGTCGCTCACACGCAGACACGCACACGCTTCTCTTTATCTACCTATCTGTCTGTCTGTCTGTCTGTCTATCTATCTATCTATCTATCTATCTATCTATCTATCTATCTATCTATCTATCTGTCTGTCTGTCTGTCTGTCTGTCTGTCTGTCTATCTGTCTATGTCTGGCTGTCTATCTATCTATCTATCTATCTGGGTGGGAGGTAGGGGTATTTTCACAGCCGAGGAAGACGTCATCGCTGCGGCATTTTGGATTATAAAAAAAAATCTTTGCCTCCTATCCCCCCTCCTCCCCCATTCGTCCCCCCCCCCCCCCCTGTCCTCCTCTCTCCCTGATTCCTCCTCTCTTCCCGCCCCATTGCCCACGTTGCCACCCTCCCCAGTCCGCCCCCTGAATGCAGACTGCAATGTGGGAGAGTGGTAAATAACACACAGAATGTTTACCATTGCTTCTTCTTCTACTTCTCCTCCTCCAGCTCCTCCTCCTTCTCCTCCTCTTTCTTCTTCTTCTTCTTCTTCTTCTTCTTCTTCTTCTTCTTCTTCTTCTTCTTCTTCTTCTTCTTCTTCTTCTTCTTCGTCTTCGTCGTCGTCGTCGTCGTCGTCGTCTTCTTCTTCTTCTTCAAACTCCTCCTCCTCCTCCTCCTCCAGCTCCTCCTCCTCTCCTCCTCCCCCCCCCTCCTCCTCCTCCTCCTCCTCCTTCTTCTTCTTCTTCTCCTTCTCCTCCTCCTTCTTCTTATAAAGAATCCAATCTTACATATAGTGGAGTGTCAATGTGTATTATCAATGTTTACGCTGTGAGATGTACACGTTTCACACGATTCGGGCACCAAAAGTCCGTTGTTACAGACAACACAGTAGTGCCTTTATCTGAAGTGACCAATCAAACGACGACTCACCTTTCATCGATTCATTTCAAAAGTGTGGCCCATGTGTCGGGCTACACGTACGAGACAGGCAGAAAGCTGTTGTCTAATTCCACTTTGACGATTGCTCAAATACTTCCAGCACTCATTCTGTGTTAGCAGAACTCTGAAGGAGAGCGTGTTTCTCAATATCTGTTGTTCATCTTCATTCGATTTACGTCCACACATTCTTCTTTTCTTCTCGTGTTTTAAGAGAACGAATCTTAAATAAATGTTAGCGAAGCGCCAAGAGAAACGCGGACAAACGAGTCACAAGACAAAACACGAGGCGTTTTCGACCTCTTAGGTCTTTGCAACTAGATTTTAAGGGAACGAGTTTTCGTACAGGGCCTGTGATACGTAATGCGTAAAAAAACAATAATAACCATTGTGGATTCTTTGGGTAATTAAGGAGTTTAAAGTCGAAGGATGTAGCAGATTGTTTTGCAAAACAAGGAGAGTGGTTGGATAATTGGGTGTTTTGGAGGCTATAAGCGGAATGAAACAGCCGACCGTCTGGCAAAACAAGGAGCACAGCGTGGATTATTGGGTGTTTTGTGGCTTAAAGTCGGATGAAGTAGTAGACTGTGTGTCAGCGTTGGAAGGATACTGACATTTCCAAATAGCCATCTTAATAATGTCGAGCTGATATACTCCAGGAACTGGAAAATCTGTGAACGAAATTATTGCGTAAGGTCTCATACCTGCCCCACATGTCCAAGACACTGTGGTGTGTGTGTGTGTGTGTGTGTGTGTGTGTGTGTGTGTGTGTGTGTGTGTGTGTGTGTGTGTGTGTGTTTTGTGTCTCTGAGCATGCGTGCGTGCGTGCGTGCGTGCATGCGAGCGTGCGTGCGTGTGTATGTGCGAGCGCGCGCGCGCGCACGCGTGTGTGTGTGTGTGTGTGTGTGTGTGTGTGTGTGTGTGTGTGTGTGTGTGTGTGTGTGTGTGTGTGTGTGTGACAGCTGCTGGACTGCCCAGTTCCCGTTCTCCTCTCTACCAGACAGGTCGATTCAGGTGAGTATGTGTGTGTGTTCTAAATGCTCTCAAAACAAAATTTTGTAAAAGATATTATTTGTGTTTGTGGGAGTCAAATTTCTACGAATCATCTGCTTCTGCACTGTCCTGCCATCAAAGCTCAAATCCCCTCAAAAATGGAGGCACTGCGCTCAACCATCGAAATCCGATAACATTACAGAAAATAGTTAATGACTTTGATCTTCTTAAATTGTTTTCAGAAACTTTGCATTCTGGTTCTGTTGGTATTTTTCTTTGATAGTTGTTGACAATGTTGAGATCATTTGTGTTTGTAGAATCCAAAACTTAAGTATGGCATTGATGTTACATTTACTCAAAAAAACACTCAACACTTAAAAGATTCTCTCACATGCATTTATTTTTCATTTATTTATTTATTCATTTATTTTTATTTTTTTTTATTTTTTTTTTTTTGGATCTAATGTCACTTGAGGGTGGATTTGATTTCTTTCTTTTCTAATGACTGTTGACAATGCAAGCTGAAGCGATGTTCCTTTCACGAGTTCCATTTTGAATGATGGCCCACAGCTGATGTTTAATCGATGATTTTCTCTCTCTCTCTCTCTCTCTCTCTCTCTCTCTCTCTCTCTCTCTCTCTCTCTCTCTCTCTCTCTCTCTCGCCGATTTTGTCTCTGCGATATTCTGCATGTCTCTTCTTTGTCTGTCCCTCTCGTTCCCTTCCTGATTCTTCCTCTATCTCGCTTCTATCTTTGCCCCTCTCTCTTTCTTTCTTTCTCTATCTCCTAACCACACCCCCCTCCCCCCCCTCCCCCCCCCCCCCCCCCCCCCCCCCCCCACCCCACGCCCCCCCCCCCCCCCCCCCCCCCCCCCCCCCCCGTCTTTTCTCTCTCTGAGTCCCCTCCCTCCCTGACACCCCCAGTATCTTTGTCTGTCTGTCTGTCTCTGTCTGTCTGTCTGTATGTATGTATGTATGTATGTATGTATGTATGTCTCTCTTCCCAAGTCTTAGGAAACACTTTAGACATATGCGTGAAAGACAGGATCAACATAGTGCGCGGAGCGTGGAAAAGCATGAACTAACGCAGCTTTGGTTAGATAATCAGAAACGTGCCATTGAGATCATCAAGAACGACAGCAGATCAGAAGCACGACCCACTTGTCCCATTGAAGTGAACGTGTTGACGGCGTTTTTCCAGCAGAAGAGTGAAAAGGTATTGGAATATCCCCTCCCCTCCGCCCTGGCCTGTCAACATCGCTCCTCTTCCTCCTGAAGAAGAGCTGCAGTTGGACCCGTTCACCGAGGACGAAGTGATATCTGTGGTGAAATCGCTGAAGAATAACACAGCGCCTGGATATGATGGAGTTGAATATTCTTTTTCTGAAAAAAACATCTGCAACGTCTCTCATTACCTTTGACGGCAATATTCAACATTTGCTGGAGAAACAAAAGAATTCCCACTGATTGGGAAACATGCCACGATCACTTTACTTCCAAAAAAGAAGGGAATGTGATGCAGCCTGGTGATTGGAGACCTATTTCCTTGTTGACGTCTTTGTACAAGATCTACATGAAGTTAGTTGCAAAGGAGGCTTTTACCATGGATTGTTTCGACCGGAGGCTGTCATCAAAACAGAAGGGGTCTGTCCCAAGAAACGGCCTTCAAGAACACGTATTCTGCTTGAAAGCCGCAATTGAGAACTTCAAGCATGTATCAAGTCAGTTCTACACTACTTTCGTTGACATCAAGGACGCCTATGGGAGCATTGATCACAGAGTGATGTTGGATGCGATGCAGAGCGCCGGCTACCCCCAGCACATCATCGACGTGACGGCGGATATCTACACCAACTCTACATTCCAGGTGCAGACGGGAGACACGTCCACGCCCAGGATTACCAGGCATCGTGGCATTGTGCAAGGCTGCCCATGGTCAGCTGTTGTCTTCATTCAGGCGTTGGACCCGTGGATTCGGTGGATGGAGCAGCCGTTCACACCAACTTCAATGCCTTCTCCATGTCAGGCATACATGGATGATGTATGTGCCAGTGCTCGCTGTGTGAGGAGAGCTTACAAGAAATGATAAATAAGACGGAAACCTTCCTGCATTACACCGGAATGGAAGTGAAACACAGAAAGTGTGCCACCGTTCATGCACAACGCACAGGAAACAACTGGGCTCTACAGATGTGACTGAGAACGTCCACGTGACGCTACAAGGGGAAGATATACCGATGTATGGAAAAGATGAGCCGTACCAGTATCTTGGATTTCAAACAAATCTGGCTGGAACTTCTGAGAAAGAGCAACTAGCACAGGCGAGCGA
>JADBJO010000149.1:632500-637500 GCA_016801955.1 Conus betulinus
GCTGAATCATTCACAGAAACAGACCCCGGCATTCCTGGGAGAATGGAGTACCAGAATAGTGCTTCACCCGCTCTTGAACAGTGCAAAGCTATGATCCCTCGGTGCTGACAGACGCCACAGAGAGGCACAGGTTGGAAGAGAGAGAGAGAGAGAGAGAGAGAGAGAG
Organism: Conus betulinus; assembly: GCA_016801955.1. Taxonomy (NCBI): domain Eukaryota; kingdom Metazoa; phylum Mollusca; class Gastropoda; order Neogastropoda; family Conidae; genus Conus; species Conus betulinus. Next base: position 632,667 of record JADBJO010000149.1, read on the forward strand.
AGAGAAGAGAGGAGAGAGGAAGAGAGAGAGAGAGAGAGAGAGAGAGAGAGCATAGACACAGAAACAGAGAGACAGACACGGAAAGACAGACAGACACTGATAGGCAGACACAGACAGTCAGTCAGTCAGTCAGACAGACAGACAGTTAGTTTAGTTTAGTTTAGTTTAGTTTTAGTTTAGTTAGTTTAGTTTAGTTTTTTTTCATTTCGCCTGTTGGTTCCTTCTTGTTCATGTAGTATCACAAAATCGTGAACACAAGTACAAAAAGTATTTTTTTATTTATTCGTTTTGCTCGGTTTGGGAGAACCAACTGCGCTTTTGTATCAGGTAGGTAATCTGTCATTAAAAACCAGAAAAAGGGCCGTTTTCATATTCACCACCTTGACACGGTCAGACAGTTCTGAAACATTTTCAGTCCAGATTTTCTTTATTCTTTTGTGCCCTGTTCATTTTTTTTTTTAATAGACTCGTGAACAGATGTTTGATCTGGAAAGGTTTGCGAATCTTATCCAGTATCTAACACATTTCATAAAAGTTTTCATAGAGAGAAGAGATGTTCCTCTCTTCGTGTAGCGCTTTCTTTGAAGAGTGCACGGAAACATTTAAATTTACTTATTTCAAATGTCTTTCGAAATTCATTTAGAAAATGTTAAACGAGGGGAACTATGAGTCGCCTCAGTTTATCGAAACAACTTCATTCAGAGTGTAAAGCACTCACCTCGGAAGCATAAATGGCTTAGTGCCTCCTCACAGCAGTCAATTATCAAAAGAGTGTGCACCTGGTAGCATTAATGAACCCCGGTCGTCTCACAACCTTCAGGGTGTCGATCAGTTCCCTCTTACCTCTTCCATCCAACGCCCATCTGGTGTCGAATATGAGAAGATAAGTGATTGCTCGTTCTTCGTTTTCATTGTCCCCGAATGTGGTTTATTTTGCCTAAAAAAAAAGACCTGATAGGTCGAAACGCGTTATGTTTTGTCTTGTAATTGTTTATCATGTTAGGCAATTCCATAGCTGGTTTGTTTTTGTGTGAAAACGATATAAAAGATGACATAGGAAACAGGCCTGTTGTAACCCCTCCCCTTCCTGCTTTCCGATTTGCCCCTCCTGGCTTGAAAATCTTTCTCCGCCACTGCACAGAGAGAGAGAGAGAGAGAGAGAGAGAGAGAGAGAGAGAGAGAGAGAGAGAGAGAGAGAGAGAGAGAGAGAGAGAGAGAGAGAGAGAGAGAGAGAACAGACATCCTTTCAAGACATTCCTGGGAAGGCATGGGGCCAGGGACGGCACTTACACTATTGTATTTAGGAGCAAAGCTGACACCGACAGATGCGCCAGACCCGTGGGATGTTTTTGTGAAAGACCAGGCATGTGGGAAGAGAAAGAGGATGGGCTGCGGAGGGGAGACGGGGGGAGAGTGAGGAGAGTGGGAGGAAGGTGTTGGTGGTGGTGGAAGAGATTGTTAATCAAACTGTAACAAAACAAACAAGGATAAAGTTTTAATGAAAATGATATCGATGAAAAGAAATAGGGATGTCCTTTTCGTGTGTATGAAATGAAGATCACTTTAAACACACCATTATCATAATCTATCGCCACTTCTACCCACTACTACTGTAAAACATATTCTTAAAGTGTGTTGGGACTTCCATGATATTAGACATATATACACTTCACAGCAGACTCCACGAAAACCATGTTCAGAATTGACCCCACCTGATGTGATTTTTTAGTTAAAGAGAACCATCTTTGTGTCACCTACAATATTTTTACGGAAGTAAGATTCTAAAGCAATTCTAAGAGTTTTAGAAAATCTGTTTTAACGATGTGTGTGTGTGTGTGTGTGTGTGTGTGTGTGTGTGTGTGTGTGTGTGTGTGTGTGTGTGTGTGTGTGTGTGTGTGTGTGTGTGTGTGTGTGTGTGTGTGTGTGTGTGTGTGTGCGTGTGTGTGTGTGTGTGTGTGTGTGTGTGTGTGTGTGTGTGTGTGTGTGTGTGTGTGTGTGTGTGTGTGTGTGTGTGTGTGCGTGCGTGCGTGTGTGTGCTGTGTGTGTGTGTGTGTGTGTGTGTGTGTGTGTGTGTGTGTGTGTGTGTGTGTGTGTATGTGTGTACGTAGGGATTTTTGTTTTTCTCGAACATTTATGTAGAGACTTGATTTCGACCAAGGTGACAGACCTGATACGGCACTGGCGGTCGGCAGGGCAATATAAACTGAACTGAATTGAAACCCCCACCCCCCCCCCCCCCCCCCACACCCCCCCCCCCCCCCTCCTTTTCCTCTTCCTTCAACTGTTGCAGCTCTTGCTGTTGGTTCTACAATTTCAGCTACAATCGCGGCTGCTGCTGCTGCTGCTGATGCTATTTCTACTTCTGCTGCTGTCTTTTTCTGCCGCGAACCACCACTACCACTACTACAGCTGCTGATTTTACACCACTGCTGCTGTTGCTGCTGCTGCTGCTGCTGGTACTACTGCTGCAGCAGCTGCTGCTGATGCTACTGATACTACTAATGCTACTGCCGTTGTTGCTGCTACCGCTGCCGATACTACTGCCGTTGTTGCTGCTGTTGCTGCTGCTAACCGTTACGTTACTGCTATTGCCACTACTGCTACCGCTGCTGATGCCATACTACTACTACTACTACTACTACTACTACTACTACTACTACTACTACTACTACCGCCAACGCCGCCACCGCTGCTGCTGCTACTACTACAACTGCTGCTGCTGCTGCTGCGGTTGCTGCTGGTACTACTACTACTACTATTGCTGCTGCTACTGCTACTACTACTGCTGCTGCTGCTGCTGCTGCTGCTGCTGCTGTGACTGCTACTAGTAAGGGCGTGATGGTGATGATGCTGATATGATTACTGCGTATGGTGTGGAAGATGATGCTGTTGACTTTACGACTGCAGTTGTTGTTGCTGTTCCTTTATGATTGCTGTTGTTGTTGCTATTGTCTTTAGAATTGCTGTTGTTGCCGCTGCTGTTGACTTTACGACTGTTGTTGTTGTTGTTGTTGTTGTTGTTGTTGCCTTTACGACCGATATTACCTTTGTTGCTTCGTCTGCCTTTGCGCCGACTCTGAAGAAAGACCCACTGACCGCAGGGAAAGCCCTGTCGACAGCAGGAAAGACTGTAACCCGGGATCTTCTTCAGAGGGCGCGTAGCACCCCATGTAGCACAAGCCTGGCCGTGTCTGGAGTTGTACTGTCTCCACCTGTCAGCTGAACAGCAATGACCCAGACTGCGGGATGCACACCGCAGTTGCTTGACGGTGGAGTCTTTTGCCGGTGGGCTCTGCAGTCATGAAATAGGGGTCCGGTACACCCATGGGGACGCTCTCGTGGAGGTTATGTCACGTCACATCTAGTGGCCATTACACAATGGCATCTGCCTGGGAAAAAAAAATGCCGCCTGCGCGCTTGTACTCTATATGTGAGCACAGCGCAGGCTTCCAAGGGTGGTGCAGGACTGCTCTCCCAGTTCGTTGGTTCGGAAGTTGAGGACAGTACTTCTCTGGGTCCCACGCGCACCCTCGGGTGTTTCTTTTTCTTCTTTCTTGCTGTTCTCGTGGCTGTTCACTTTATGTCTGATATTGCCTTCTTTTGTAGCTGTTGCCTTTATGTCTTATGTTGCCCGTCTATGTAGCTGTTACCTTTATGTCTGATATCGCCTATCTTTATGGCTGCTGTCTTTACGACTATTGCTATTGTTCCTGTGGTCTTTGGGACTGCTACTGCTGCCTTAACTATTGCTGTACCTTCTAGGACTGCTGTTGCTCCTGCTTCAAGGACTACTATTGTCTTTAAGACTGCTGTTGTTATTGCTGTTGCCTTTCGACTGCTGTTATTATTGCTGTTGCCTTTGGACTGCTGTTGTTTGTTGTTGTTACTGTTGCCTTTACGACTGCTGTTGTTGTTGCTGTTGACTTTACGACTGCTGTTGTTGTTACTGTTGCCTCTGCGACTGCTGTTGTTGTTGCTGTTGCCTTTTCGACTGCTGTTGTTGTTGTTACTGTTGCCTTTACGACTGCTGTTGTTATTGCTGTTGCCTTTCGACAGCTGTTGTTGTTACTGTTGCCTCTACGACTGCTGTTGTTGTTGCTGTTGACTTTACGACTGCTATTATTGTTGCTGTTGACTTTACGACTGCTGTTAATGTTGCTGTTAACTTTACGACTGCTGTTAATGTTGCTGTTGACTTTACGACTGTTGTTGATGCTGCTGTTGCCTTTACGGCCGCTGTTGTTGTTGCTGTTGCCTTTACGACTGCTGTTGATGTTGCTGTTGCCTTTACGACGGCGGTTGATGCTGCTGTTGCCTTTTACGACTGCTGTTGATGTTGCTGTTGCCTTTACGACTGCTGTTGATGTTGCTGTTGCCTTTACGACTGCTGTTGATGTGTGCTGTTGATTTTACGACCGCTGTTGTTATTTCTGTTGACTTTACAACTGCTACTTTGTTGCTGTTGACTTTACAATTGTTGATGCCTTCATGAGGGCTATTTTGGTTACTGTTGCACACAAGACTACTGTCACTTTACGACTGCTGTTTACCCTCACGACTGCTATTTTTGTTGCTGTTGCCTCTTCGACTGATTGTTGTTATTGTTGTTGCCACTACGACTGCCATCGCTCAGCTTTTACGACTGCTTTTTGTCGTTGTTGTTTTAGTTACGACTGCCATTCCTGGGTGTTGCGTTTACGACTGCTTTTTGTGTTGTGTGTTGTTGTTGTTGTTGTTGTTGCCATTACGACTGCCATTGCTCAGCGTTGCCTGTACGGCTGCTGTAGCTGTTGCTGATGCCTTCATGACTGCTGTTGTTGTTACTGTTGTCTTT
>JADBJO010000149.1:650000-662500 GCA_016801955.1 Conus betulinus
AGTGTCCTTGTGTATATATACACACATGCGCACGCGCCTGTGTGTGTGTGTGCGCGCGCGCGCGTATCTTCGTGTGGATATGTGTGTGTGCATGCGTGTACATGGCTGCATGGGTCTATGCATGCAGGCGTACACGTGGCAAGTGTGTGTGTGCGTGCGTGCCCCTGCGCACCCCCGCGAAGACGGATGCATGTGGCTGTTTGAATGCAGGCATACATGTGCAAGTATGTGTGCTTTGATGTATGTGTAATATCACGTTTGTGTACCGTAATATCACGCATGTCTAAGTTGTGTAATGATTCCTGGGAAGTTTCTTTCGAGCAGATATGCAGAATAGGGCAGAACGTGCCAGAAATTGTTTCTCGAATGTTTCGAGCATTTTGATTGGTTATAACTGCATTATTATCCTCAGACATTGTGCAACATCCCATGATTATTGATTGGGTCAAACCACTCGCTTTTTCTTGAACATCGATTTTAATTTCTGTAATAAGACACGTTTTTAATAATTTCGGCTATTACAGCGACAGAGAGGGACCAGCTCCGCATCATCGCCAGCCCCGTGTCGGAATATATTTAGCAGTAGCTGCCATTTCGGTATTATAACATAAAAAAAAAACAAACAAAAAAAAACGGTGGTTCTGCAGTGGAATTAGAAAACATTCCGCGCATAAGTATTCGTATTGGACACACAACGAAAAGGCAATCCAACTGTATATCTTTATCTACAACCCAATAGAACAAAAACAAAGCAAGGCAAAAACGCACGCATGCACACACAAACTAAGCAAAACAAATTGAAAATAAAAAAGGTGATAAAGATTTGTTATCTGGTTAATTTTTACAGAGCTGGTAACGCTTGGTCTTTTTCTGTTCACACACAAGCGCGCGCGCGCGCGCTCCGCTCCTTAATTCCGTACCTGTTTCACAAGCAACGTGAGTCATTTTCGTTGCGTGTTTGAGAAGTGTGACAGCCACAGAAATTTGGCCCTGCAGAGTTATTTGTAGCTAGCAGTAGTTCGACGTGATAAATAAGCTAATAAGCTAAGAAAGAAAGAAAAATCTTCCCATTTTTGTGTAAGTCTGTAAGGGGGGGGGGGGGGGGCAAAAATTTCTGCCACGTGTAGCACGTGTGAAAAGCAGTTTGTTTGTCCCATTGTAACAAAACGGGTTCTAACAGTGTGCTGTCATTTTCCAACAGTCGCTTGTGGATACGTGTCCGGCTTGCTGACAGCCGTTGCTGGATGCGCCAAGGGGTTGTTACTGTGCAGTTGTCACTGTTACCGTGAGTCCTTCTTTATCTACGGCGTGTGTGGGGGGGGGGGGGGGGGGGGGGGGGGGGGGGGGGGGGGGGTGGTAGGGAATTAGAGGGGAAGTGCGGGGGGAGGGAAGGGGAAGATGGGGCGGTAGGGAATTAGAGGGGAAATGGGGGGGGGGGGGGGAGGGAAGGGGAAAGATGGGGCGGTAGGGAATTAGAAGAGAAGTGGGGGGAGGGAAGGGGAAGATGAGGCGGTAGGAAATTAGAGGGAAGTGGTGTGTGTGGGGGGGGGGGGGGGAGGTGATGGAGGGAAGGGGAAAGATCGGAAGGAAAAGAAAAGAAGGACGGGGGGTGGTGGTGGGGGGGGGGGGGGACGAGTGGTCGGATCTCTAACACCACACTTTATCCCGGGGAACGGCATCACGTCAAAATGGGTATCAGCGAAATGGTCCCAGTTTATGTCAGAGAGCATCATCAAGATTTGACTGACCTTACAGACTAACCCTGACTTGGTGCTGCAGCCATTGAGTCAAAAAAAGAAAAAAAAAACATCTAGGCACTCTCCACCCCCACCCCCATCCTTCCCGCACCCCCCCTCCTCTTCCGTCGTTAAAACTAAAAGGTCACAGAACTCGGATCAGTTCAGTTCAGTTCCTTTGGGACAGTGTTAAATCTGGTGGGTTTTTTTCACTTAAAAAAAGGTGGGTTAGTAACATGCTCATATCATAATTTTGTCTACCTCCTCAGGCAGAACCAGGCGAGCATGGATGTCGCTGACTGTCAGGGCCCGCCTCTTCCTGTGGGCCCTGGGTTGTCTTCTCCTGCTCCTGCTGCTCCTGGACCACCGCCAGCCCAACGGCCTCCTGCACGGCGTGGTGGGGCCCAGACTGAGGCCCGTCGTCCCCGCCTTGGCCCTGGCCCTGGACGTCTTGGAGCGATTCTCACGTGCTGTGCTGACCCTCGTGACTCTCGCTGCTGAGGGTCTGGGGCGCCTTTGGCGTAGCGTTGTTCGGAGCTGAAGGTTTGGGCGGTTTGCTGGAGGGTGGAGGTGGTCGTGGAGAGGATGATGGGTTGGGGAGGGGGCGGAAAGGGGAGGGGGGGGGGGGGGGGGTGGAGATCGGGGTTTGAGGGGAATTGGCGTGAGTGCGTGGGTGAGTTTAGGGTGGTGGTGGTGGTGGTGATGTATGTGTGTGGAACGGGAGTCATGGGTAGGGAGGGGTCGCACTGGAGTCGGTGGATGGGTGGGCACAGTGCTTGGCACGGCTTTTGATTGTTGCTCGCATGACTGTATGTAGGTTTGAAAAAGAAACTTGCGTTACCTTCATGAGCAGTTCACCCCAGGTCACGGAAGGTGACAGAATGATTTATGTCACAAATGAAGTATTGCTGATATTATTATTATTGTTCTGTTATTATCATTATGCATTATTGCTGTTATTAGTGTTATTAGTATTATTAATGCTATTATTGTTTTTAAATGTTATTATTATCACTGTTATTATTGTTACTCTCATTATTACTATTATTATTATCATCATTATTATTACCATTGTCATTCTTATCATTGAAATTAATATCCAACGAATGCGTGAAATACAAGTGGGATTCAAAGAGGAGGACACGTTAATAGACTAGTCTTGAAGTGGTGCATCTTTCTAGTCTTAAAATGGGAGCATTCTCTTAAGTGCTGCTGCAGCAGTTTGTTCAAGTCTTGAGAGACCTTCACGCGTGAGGACAGTCGAAAGGGTGCTTCACAGAACGTAAAGAGAGCCCTTGAAAGAATTGTTTCCACATTAATCTTTAATGCTGTCACCCAATCGTTTTGTTTCATTTTAAGCGAAACGTAACACGGGTAAATGAGTCGGGCAACTTAAATGACTTTGGATGGTTGATGGAAGACAGGGGGACAGAGGGTGAAGGCGTAGGATGTGGTGACGGTGCTGTCATTGCTTTTTGCTCCCACAAACACAGCCACATCCAGATTTGTCATTCATTTCTTCCAGCACCAGCAATCCTGAGGGAGCAGTCAGTATCAGAACGTCGTGAGGCAGTTCACAGAGGAGACACTGCACTGCTGCCGAGTCACTTCGGAGATTGTGATGGCATTATGTTTGCGGCAGTAGGCCATGTTTACGAGGAAAAAAAGTCTGTGTAATCTCTTAATAATAAGTTTGTCAGACTAATGATTGATCTCATCTAGCCAGCAGCGATAGCTTTGACACAAGCGAATCACAATGCCTGTTTTTTATGGCGGGCATCCGGGGATGGAGTCCACAACGCCATAATTGTGACCTCGGTGCCACTGACCCTCTGCGGAGATTCAGGCTGTCCCTGTAAAAGCAAGGCTACGCATTGAGGGATATTGGGGATCTGATGTTTGGGGATAGGATAAGGCTGTGACGTTGGGGGGGGGCTGAGTATGGGTGCTTTGGGGATTTGATGTAGTGCGGGGATTGGGTATGTGTTTGGGGATTGGTTGGGGATTGGCGTTGGGGGACTGGGTATAATGCATGGGGATTTGATGTAGTGGGGGTTGGGGATTGGGTATGGTAGGGTTTGGGGGGATGGCTCTGGCGTTAGGGATTGGGTATAGTGCATGGGGATTTGGCTTTAGTGTGGGTAGGGATTGGCTATGGTGTTTGGGGATTGTCACTGGCGTTGGGGAACTGAGCTGGGTGCACGGGTAGTGGGTGGGGGTCAGGTTTGCAGTGGATAGGAATCGAGTGTGGTTGGTGTAGAAGATTGAATATGGTGTATGGAGATTTGGTGTGATGCAGGCATGGGATGTTATGGGTCGGGTTTGGGTGTGGTGGATAGAACTTGGATGTGGTTATGGGAATGTGTGTGTGTGTGTGTGTGTGTGTGTGTGTGTGTGTGTGTGTGTGTGTGTGTGTGTGTGGTGAACGAAGATAGGACATGGCGGTTTTTAGAGCGTGGTTTTAGTGCGTTGTGTGATACGTAGAGATTAGGAATAGTGTGGGGGGGGGGGGGGGGGGGGGGGGGCATTGAGTGTGGTATCAGGGGGATCTTATGTAATGTTTGGGGATTGAACAGGATCGCTGTGTTGTGCTTGGATTCAGTGTGGCCTGCTAAGGAGAAGTTCATGTGATGATGTGATGAACAAATTTGAAAAATGTGTGTGTGTGTGTGTGTTTCTCGCTTTCTTTGGCCATACTGATTATTTCTTTTTCTTCATTTTTTTTCTTTGTTCATATCTAGTCAGTCCATTAGGATTTTTTTAAACAACAGAGATCATGCGTGAGTTAGTTTATGAGAGAAAGTGCGTGCGTGTGTGTATGAGTATACGAATGTGTGAACGCTATCTTCTTTCTATTGAGATCGTTAAAAGAAGACAATCATGTTAACGTCTGTGGAATGTTCATTTTTGTCGGTATACATACTGGTATTTATAGCATGGCTACCTGTATGCACAGATATGTGCGCGTTATTATACATTAGGATCTTTTTTTTTTTTTGTAAAGATTATTGTAAGAGGACAAAAAGGAGCCTTTAATTAATGAAGACAATCATGCTTAATTGTTTTCAAAATTTTTTGTGTACATTAATTTTTTTTTCATTTTTGCTTAAACAAGAGACGCATTCCGGTTTATGCTCAAGTTTTGTTTTCATGTTTATTTTTTCTGTTTTTGTTTAAATTGTTTTCAATATCTGTTTAAACAACAAGAGACGCATTCCATTTGTGTTTAAGTTTTGTTTTCTCGTGGGAAAAGAAAGAGAGAAGCTATCCTAAGCACACAAAAGAGCAGACTGAAGCGCAGTCCTGTATTGGCTGAAGGGGCAGTTAACTGTCAGAGTATCACCGTGTCTAGGGCACGACATGACGAAAGACGAAGCCCATCCCCGTCCTTCCTTCCTCCGCCTGTAATCTTCCCTGAACTGAATCAGGTCGTCCTTTCACTGTTGGATGGACAGACGGGGTTTTCAGATCGAATTACAAAAAAAAAAGAAAAAAAAAGAATCTGGCGCGTGGGTCAAACATCACGACCCAGAGCTCCACATACAAAGTCTCTGACCATTTGACCACAGGTAATTATGCAGCTCACTGAGAACTGGTGTAGCTCGGTGTAGTGTGTCTGAAAGGTCATTCACACATTAGACATGCGGCTGTGAAACTCGTCTTTTTTTTTCTACCCATTGTTTGTTCTTGTTTTTTTTTTGTTTTGTTTTGTTTTGTTTTCTCCCAGAGAAACGCCATTCTTAATTTTCTTGTTGTTGGTGCTGTAGTAATGATCAAGACAGATCTGACCGAAGTCGATGTCCATTGAAACTCAGAGGATAAAGTTTATTAAACAGCTGCTCAGCTGTCTCTGGCTTTCCGCGAAGGTCAGACCACTCAAAGGACGTTTCAGGTTATAGTGTACCAGAGACACAAAAAAAAAAAAGAAAAAAAAAAAAGTGTGACAACGTTCAGACCAAAAAAAAAAAGTTTTCTGACCTGCAGTCCTTGAAAGCAGCATTTATCTTGTTTGTATTGAATGTGGCAACTAGGTAATAAACTGAAAGAGTTGGAGCCAGAGATTGGGTTGTTTGAAACTTTCTCTCCCATTTCTGTGTCTTCTGCAATGTTGTGTTGGGAGTCCCGAATGCCATGCCCTGTCAACTTACTGGAGGTTTTGTTAGGGGCTTGGTGCTGCATTTACTGTTGGCCGACTCCGATAATGGAATCGGTCGACAGTGGAACGGGCTGAAAGTTGAATGAACCCAAAATTGAATGGAGCGACAGTTGGATAGGTCAACGGTTCAATGGGCCAATAGTTGAATAAGTTTTTTTTTAGCAAAGTTTTGACAGAGTTGATTTACATTAAAAAAAAAAATGAACGATTTCTTGAATCAAAACTTAACAGTCTATAGGCAGATTAATGTTAGTTATTTTGGTAATGAATCTACTCGTTGTGCCATGAAGAAATGTGTGTAATGAACAAGAGATGAAACAAAAAAAGAACACATGCCTGTGTGCGTGTGTGACAGTGTGCTTTGTTATGAACGGATGGGTATCTTTGTTTGCTGTCTCTTCCACGCTCATTCATATCCATAGGTTCATGAATTTGCTATTGCAAGCATGCACACACGCGCTCCCAACTATATACCCACTCAACCTTGTTTGTTCAGACGCGCTTCTCTCTCGGTTTCTCACTACCTTCTGTGTATAGGCACTTGTTTATGCAAGCTTGTGCGAGTTTGTATGCATGTCAACTTTCTCGTACTTATCTTTGGGTTGTGTGTATATTGATGTCAGTCCACGCGGACGCGCGCGCGCACATTGTGTGTGTGTGTGTGTGTGTGTGTGTGTGTATGCGCGTGCGCGCTCGTGTATGTACGTGCGTATGTAGTGTGCGTGCGTGTGTGTGTGTGTGTGTGTTTGTGTGTGTGTGTGTGTGTGTGTGTGTGTGTGTGTGTGTGTGTTCAATATCTGGAACTGAAACCACTTTAAGATCTTTCGGTGGGAATCTCACAAAATGGGATTACAACATTTCGCAGACGTGAGAATGGCATACCAAAGTAGTACACCCATCTTACTGACCCTTGTTCTTCCCCCATCCCCTTTATGTAAGAATTGACATTCAGCTCAGTAATTCGAAGTTGCGTTTTTAGAGAGAAGATCATCAGTCAACGCTGAATAAGACAGTGACATGTAAAAACAGAAAACAAAACAAATGCCGGGCAACAGAAAGGTATGTATGAAAGGTAAATCGACAGGAAACAAACAGGTAGAAAAGGTTTTATATAAAAAAAAAAAAGGCATGCAAAAGAAATGAAAAGGTTAGGAAAGCCAGGAAAATTGCAGTGAATGGTTACGAAATAGGAAATGAATGTGAAGAAAGGGGCAGGGAAGGTAATTACAAAACCAAGCTGGAAAAGGTAAAAGATAGGTAAAGAAAAAACGAGAAAAGGGAGGCAAATGTGAAAAAAAAAGTCGGAAAATTTTTAGACACAGGGTGAAAATGATAAAATGCTCCTTGTTACAAATCGAATGGACGAGAGAGCTCAACGTGGTCACAATGACAGTCGAGTCCGTTCGGTTCAGTTCAAATAATCGTACTTTAATTATTCTAACATGTAAATCTATTCCGTCTCCAGGCAATAAAGGCTCGCAGGATCGCCATTCAGCGGAGACACAGACACACACACACACGGCAAAAGAAAGGCACACGAAAAAGAGCAGAACAATCAGAAAAAAAAGGTAGAGAAGGATAATCCCAGAGTGGCGGTAGGGAGAGAACAGAGAGAAAACGATCAGTTGAAAAAAGGGAGGGTTGGGAAAGATAAGGAAAAGGCAGACTAGGTAAGAGAATTAGGCAAAGATTGGAAAAAAAAAAAAAGGCACCCTAGACTATCATGCCTTGCTGTTCTCCGGGTTACCCTTCCGTAATGTGTGTGTGTGTGTGTGTGCGCGCGCGCGTGTGTATGTGTGTCTGTGTGTACCTGGTTCACATTTTCATCAATTTCCTACCTTCTGTTGCCTATCTCTGATGAGCAGCGTTCAGGATGTCAAAATCCTCCTACCACCGCTCCCACCATCCCCTTCCACCCCCCTCCCTCCCACAAACACATAATAATAACCCTCAACCCCAACCCTCTGCCCTTTCTCAGCCCTCCCCCCCCCCACCCTCATCCTATCCATACCCCTCCTTTCCCCAATACACACACCCACACACAGCGCTCGAGATGAAAACATCATATAATACAAAGAGGCAGTCAGTCAGCTGTTCATGGCCATAGTCCGACATGGACGGCCTTGGTGGGAAGCGTCGTGGCCGTTATCTGGACTGGGCGGCACCCTCTATCACCTGCACAGCAGAACGTGTAAAGGTTGTTCAAGTCGTGGAGGGCCTATTTTGTGCATGCATGCGCACGGCTCGAGCGCGCATGTGTGTGTGTGTGTGTGTGTGTGTGTGTGTGTTCGTGTGTGCCTGCGTGTGTGCGTGCGTGTGTGTGTGTGTGTGTGTGTGTGTGTGAACAGGTGAAGTGGAGCTAGTAAGGGGAGGGCAGAGAAAGCAGAGGGAAGAGTCGGGGGAGAGTCGGGGGAGAGGAAGAAAGAAAAGGGGGATAAATATGGGGATACTGGGCAGATGCTAAATGACTTTACTGCATACAAATCACACACGCGCACTCACGCATGCACGCACGCACGCACGCGCGCGCACACACACACACACACACACACACACATACACATGCGCACACGATCCGTGCACATGCATGCGCGCGCGCGTACACAACGTAACAAGGTTACAGACCTAGTACTCCTAGAAGCAACCAGCAATGCTGAGTGGCAGTACTTTAACAGCAGCAGAAGCAGAGGCAGCTGTGAGGCCTAATATCATCATCAGCAGTAGAAGCAGAGGCAGTGAGTAATCATCAGCAGCAGCAGTAAGCAGCAGCAGCAGCAGTAACAGCGATAGTTGTGCAGGTGATGGTAGAAGCAGGCAGCGTCTGCAATAGTTCTGGTTGCAGCAGCAGCAGCAGCAGCACTTAAAGAAAGAGTGGTAGAAGTAGCAGAAGCAGAGGCAGCCGCAGTGAAATCAAGAGCAGCAACGCTGAATAGCTGACGTTTTATTACAGCTACAGCTGCAACAGCAGCAGCAATAGACCCCCAGCAGCAGCAGTAGTAGTAGTAGTAGTAGTAGTAGCAGCAGCAGCAGCAGCAGCAGCAGTAGTAGTAGTAGTAGTAGCAGCAGTAGTAGTAGTGGTGGTGGCGGCAGCAGCAGTACGGCAGCGGCAGTAAGCGCAATGGCAGTAACAATAACAATAGTACAGCAGCGGCAGTAGTGAAACTAGGCACAGCTGCACTGTAGGGCAGCATTTGGTTGCAGGGGTAAAAATAGATCACAACCCAGGGACAGCCGTAGAGTCTGGAGTAGCATCAGCTGTTACAGTGGCCTAGCATCTGTAGGAAGAGTAATGGTCGCAAGAGCAATAGTCACATTGGGAATTGTTTAGAAAAACGATGTATCCAACTGGCTAGGTCACACTGGCAGCAGCAACAGTAGAAGTAGTAATGGTAGTAGCTGTCAGTTGTAGCAGCAGCAGCAGCAACAGTAAGGATGATAGCAGCAACAGTGGAAGGCACACTGGCAGAAGCAGCAGCAGCAACAGTAGTAGAAGTAGTCACAGTAGTAGATGTCAGTAGTAGCAGCAACAACAGTAAGGGTTAATAGCAACAACAGTGGAAGGCACACTGATAGCAGTAGCAGCAACAGTGGTGACACTGGCAGCAGCAGCAGCTGTAATGCTAGCTGTAGCAGAAGTAATAGTAGCAGAACCTCTGTCTTAGCAGTAGTGGCAACAGCAGTAGCGGTAACGGGCAGCAGCAGCAGTAGGTTTACTGATCTAGTAGCAGCTGTACTTTTTGCAGCAAACTCGAACGATTTAGAGGCATATCTTTATTGTAAAATGAACAATATGATATTCCAAGATTGAACTTTTAGAAACAGTTAAAAAAATTATGAAAGCGTGATGCTGAACATGTATTTTTTTTCATTGTAAACAGACGACACTACAATTTGTGCTGAGAACGCTGAAGACTTGCAGAAAGTTTTAAGTATTATGTTGCAAAACTGTCTGTGTATAAAAACTGAAGATTGACGTTAGCGGCAAAACTAAAGCTGTATTTTTTTTCACACAGGCAAAATTAGAAAATTTATCTCACTGACTTACACTGAACAAAAAAAAAAGTGGAAGTATTTTCCAGGTTACAGTATTAGGGTATTTATTTTATCCACAACAACCAACATGCCGTTGCTCAGAAACACTTGTACGATTCAGCTACTGTAAAGTTCCCGGAGGATTTGTCACAGTTGGGAGACGAGTTTCACTGTGTTTTACACACTGTGTAAGCTGACTTTATCTCGGGACAGTGTTCAGGTCATAATAAACTGTTTGCAAGTCTGAAAGTCAGACTCAGCACAGGTTTGAAAATGGGAAAATGTCAGGAATAGTCCTGTGGCACGGTTCCGATATACCGAATTACTCATCTCTTTGTCTGACATTCGGCAACTAATTGAAACATTCTTTGCACCCCTTTTTGCTCGTCTGCTTGGTCATTAAAAAAAGAAAGTCAGTGTGAGTTAGTATCTAGCTAACAAAAATCAACACTTGTGTCTTTCAGTAATAGAGACCGTGTTAAATACTTATCTTATAATGATGATTCCTCCCCCTAGCAAATTTTAAAATGTACTGAGAATCAACACAAACAAGATGGGTGGTCCACTTACATTTGACTGATATGTAATAACCACATGCAACAGAGGAGGAGTAAAAGGCAGAGGATAGGTGGAGGAGAGATGGATGTATGCAGATATTAATCCAATAAAATCATTTGTTGACAAGCACGGAAAGCATAGGAAGCAACCGTAGCACTAGCAGACGACTAAGTACACACGTCTTTTATCAGTGAAAAAGCAATTGTTGAAGTGCTCATATGTCATAAAAAATGACAATTTTTTGAAAGTTCTTTTATAGCTAACCTTCGAATGATAATTTTCTCCCTCTAGCAAACTCAAAAAAAAGAGAGAAGAATAAACACATAAGAAGGGTAGTTCCCCCCGACATCTGACTGACACGCAATTAATGCAAGCAAAAGAAGAATAAAAGGCGGAGGGGATGTTGGGACGAAGAGGTGTATGGAGATACAAACTGATAAAACTGTCTGACGACAAGCACGGAAAAGGAAGGCAGCAGTCATCAGTGCACTATCAGTGTATAAAAGAATGGTTGCAGGTGATCATAACTGATACGAAAACCACAATGTGATGTCTCTTATTGCTATTATTCAAATGATAAATCCTCCCCTCGAGCAAACTTTATAAAACGGATTGAGAATCAACACAAACAAGAGGGGTAACTCTCTTGTACTTGACAGACATGTAATACATGCAACTGAGGGATGAAAGGCAGAGGGCAGAAGGGGAAGAAGAGATGTACCCAAGTGCAAATCGAATAAAACCATTCGACGACAAACACGGAAAGTGTTCGTAGCAGTCATCATAGCACTAGCAGACGACTTAGTAAACATGTCTTTTACCATTGTATAAAGCAGTCTTGTTAGTGGTCATAGTTCATAGAAAACAACTGTTTGTGTAAGCATCTTTTATCGCTAAAATTTTTACAAACTTACGGATGCGCAGTTAATGATGGCAGGTAGTCACAGAGTCGGCCAGCTGTGAACTGCTGAGCGGGAAGACGACGGGTGATCACTATGCAGACAAACTGATGATGACTTGGGGAGATACGGCAATCAGATCACTATGCTGTGCAGGTGTTTATGACAGGGAGGATGGTGACCGCTTGTTGTCAGACTGTCCGGATGAAGATCGATTGCCAGTCTATGGCAGTTGGTCGCCATATTGACCACACGATACCTGACTGAATGTCAACGGTAACTTGTCGCCTTACTGACCAGATGAAGACCATGAGTCGGATACAGCTGGTCGGCATGTAGGCCAGGTGCTGACTGTTTATAAGTCGGATGCTACTGATCTTCATGTTGACCAAATGCTGAAAGTTTCAGGAAACGATGACCACGTTTTAATTCCCGTTGAGCAGCTGACGACTGTGTACTTGTGCATGATGACTGGTCGCCAGGTCGACTAGCTGCTGAACGAGAAGGGGATGCTGGCATCTGGTAGCTTTATTGTCCAGCTGAAGACTGCTTTGGAAGTGATGGCAACTGACTGCATTGTTGACCAAAAGGCTGTCCATCATACATGCTCTTCAGGGTCACAGTTTTGACGTTTGGACACTGTTTGTCCACCGATGACTTCAGTGCGGGTGAAAACACCATTTCAAATCAGTCTGTGTGCCTTTGGAATCAAGCTAACGAGAAGTCTTCACGCCATGCACACACGATTTCTTCATACCAGACTCATTCTGTACTATATTTGTGCTTGGCCTGTACAGGCGCTTATAGTGAAGAAATGAAAGTTTCAGATTTTAATTTGTTTGCTTATGTTGCAAGAAGTTTCACCGGACATCGATGAAGAGCAGCTGAATAATCTTCCTTGCAGTTCAAGTGAAGAAATGAAAGTTTCAGGTTTTAATTTGTTTGCTTATGTTGCAAGAAGAAGTTTCACCCGGACATCGATGAAGAGCAGCTGAATAATCTTCCTTGCAGTTCAAGCAAAACCTGCCCTTGCCCTTATCTGCTACATCAATGCAGCTTGCCGGAGTAATGTGTGTGTGTGTGTGTGTGTGTGTGTGTGTGTGTGTGTGTGTGTGTGTG
>JADBJO010000149.1:675000-677500 GCA_016801955.1 Conus betulinus
AGACAAATTGCAAGACAAAACACGACGCGTTTCGCTCAATTTCAGGAGGTAAATGATTGTCCGTTCGTCGTTTTCATCGTCGTGAATGTTGTTTGTCTTGCCTGAAGAAGAAGAAGAAGAAGAAGAAGACCAAAGAGAGGTCGAAACGCATCGTATTTTGTCTTGTACTTTGTCTCTTTTCGTTCGGTGGAACAGCAAATGTTCTCTTAAATTAGTTTTCTTAGTTAAGAAGCCAGCAGAATCGAATGAGCGGCCTTCTCCAAAGGGCGTCACCACGTCCGTTCCGTGACCGTCCCTGTGAACTGGTCAATGAGCATACTGACGACACTGACACGGTCTCACTGGAAGGAAGATGAAATCGGAGTTCATGACACCACAAGACCAGGGTATGCAGGGCCACACAGAATTGGGACTTTTCGTGATGATCATGTAGGATGAGGATGATTGGGTGATGCTGTGAAGTGTGCCTGTGGTCTAAGACTACATGACAGGCCTGCACTCTGCGCGTGGAACTATTTCCTGTCGGATGTGATGTGAGTACATGCCCACTTAAAGAATAAACCGAAGTCGACGTTTGACAGTAGGAAAGTACATGTCAGTGTTTGAAACCTGTAATTTGCAAAATGAACTGAGTAGCCATTCGAACCGACCCCAAAATTTTCACTATTGAAACTGCGAGTACCTCCCAATGCAACACAACACAGAGCAACACAACACAAAAGAATACAACAGAATACAATACAACAGAATACAATATTCCAGAACCCAGCACAATACAATATACCACAATAAACTCTGCTCTTCGGTCAGTCTCCCCCCCCCCCCCCCCCCCCCCCCCCCCCCCCCCCCACTCCCCCACTCCGCTCCCCCTTCGTCCCATCCCGCCCTCCTAAGGTAATAAAAGCAACATATGACACCCAGAATATTAATCAGACCCACAGCTCTTGATGCCGTATTGATATTAATTAGGTGTTCAGGATCGTGTCCCGAATCTATATGCTATTGGAATGACCCATGTACAGGTCAAACCTTCGTCCCAAACCAGTCAGCAGCTCACCTTCCATCACCCTCTGCCCCCCCCCACCCCCTCGCTCCCCCCCCCTCTCTACCTCCCCACCCTGTTGCCTTCCACTTTGGAAATTCGCCAGTTTTACAACAAACAAAACACCAACAATAGCAACAACAAATGATTCATGCTTTCTTTCTGTGAAAAAAAGATAAAGTCTTTATTTCTTTGTCTATTTATGTTTATTTATTCATATATCTATTTAATCATTCATTCATTCATTTATTTATTAGTTTGTTTATTTAGTTAATTCAATACGAAAAGTTGAAAGAAATGCTATACAACTTGCACAAACCTACACACATTTCATAGGTCGACCTTCTGTTTTGACCAAGGATCGTAGTAAGTGAATGAAAGAGTCTGTGTTTAGAAAGCATGTTAATTCTATAACTGTCCCGAACTAAAAGACTCCTGCCTCTGTTCGAGATGGCATCGCAAACATGTAGTGGTCGCCACTGCACCTGTCTAACCGCATACGCCCGCACCCTTCAATCAAAAATCTCGAGCTCGTACCAAAGGGAAATAAATCAATAAACAATTAAACGAGCGCTCTTTACCTTTTGAACACGAGAACGTCCTGGTATTTGGACTTCTCGTGAAAGAGGACCTTTTCCACCTCGAGCGACAAAGCCTGTCCTGGCCACAACTCACTGATTTCACTGAACCAACCATTCTGGATCCTGTCCATGGTCTCGCGCCGGTCCTTACGCTTGCTAGGATTCCTGTGCTTATAAATTGCAGGAGCAGCGCGCGCGGCTGCTGTGTTCGTAGGCGGTGTAAAGTGCCGGACCCCCAGCTGTCTGATTTCAACCCCGGACAAAAAGGAGGCCTATAGACAGCGGGATACTGGGAAGGGATCGCAAGTAAGGGAGGAGAGGGGTAGTTGTGAAAAAAAAAAAAATCTGAATTGAAAAGAATCTCCTATTTTTATGTTAAATCTCTAAAGAGAAATCATGATTAATCCACCAGACAAAAGGAACAAACAAATGACAATTATTTGTCTGGCGGAATAGCTACAATTTCTCTTTTTGAAAATTGTTTCAAATCCAGCCTGCAGTAACCTCACTTCAAAACTAACTTTTAAATGATAAAAAAATTGATTGGATTTTATTTGTGAATGTAAAATTTAGGCCTATCGAGAAGAATGTTTCAACACTATGTATATTATGCATGCGTTACGAGTGCATCAACAGTAAGCTCGTGCACCTTGCTCCTGCTTCTTCTTTTTCCTCTGTTTATCCATTCAACATTCATTCATACTTCCCGTCTATTGCCTGCCTTCCTTCGTTCTTACCCTCTGTCTTTGCACGCTGACAGCGGTACAGAGAAACTTTTTTGTTCTCTCCGGTGATCTTTCTAGACGTTACACTCGAAATGCGAAGGGCGAGGAAGTGGCAAACAAGGACACACTTCACAACACCGCTCACAGTTCAC
>JADBJO010000149.1:680000-692500 GCA_016801955.1 Conus betulinus
CACACACACACACACACACACACACACACATGATTTTATATTTTCAAATTCATGGTCTAAGCAGAGCATTCCCTACATCAGTTCCTCATGTATCTGACCAGCTGGTCTTCAAATAGCGCTGAAGTGATTATTTTGTTCGAGATCAATATCAGTCACCAACTTGTTCTGTGTCGCAGCATGGCAGTAGTACTGCTTATCTCCCTTGAACTGGAGGCATTTGTTCGCCAAAGACTAGCAATTTTCTACTTTAAAAAAAAAAAAAAAAAAAAAAAAGATGCAGAAGAAGGGAAAAAAAAGGGGTGGTTGTCATGGTGGTGGTGTGGTGGTGGTGGTGTGTGTGTGTGTGTGGGGGGGGGGGGGGGGGGGGGGGTTCTTGTGAGGATTCAAGAAGGAAGGAAACTTTCCATTGTACATGAAGACATTCACATCAACAAAGGGTTCTGATGACAAGTATTCAATTTTCCCTTAGCAGTCGCTGCAGAATAAAAAGAAGTCAATAGCCTGAGAAAAGAAATGTAAAGATTTTCTCTCCCTTTCTTTCTAAATATATCTAAACGGTTGTCATTTCTGATGCGTTCTACATAAAAGTGTTTGTTTTTTGTTTTGTTTTGATTTTCACCATTCAACATCGAAGTCCTGACAAACAATGAACAGACAATGGCATATGATCATATAATCATCATTGTGTTTGTTGGCGTTGTTTGAAGGTTCTTGATATCTGTCTTCAGTGATGAGTTTAAAAAAAAAAAAACAAAAAAAAAACTACTCAACAAGATTGTTTGTTGTTTCTGTCTTGAAGCTCGTGAGTTCAAAGGCGAGGGGTATAAAACTATGTCCGAGTGGCAACTGCAGGATGACGACCTGGGAACAGCTGTGACTCGATCGGGTCTATGGCTCAGTGAGGCACGAACCTCTGCAGATAAACTCCCGTGTTACTCTGAAACAATATGATCTGATTTCAATGTGTGGTAATCTCATTGCTTTTATATCAAAGGCAGAGAGACCCTAACTGTTACGCGTTCTCACATAACCCTCGTGATAAAAGAAATAAAATCTGGTGAAACATTCCACTACAAATGTGCAACGTTTTACCGCTGTCCGGAATCATGATTTGATGACTTCATATAGATAATTGTACGTCATGCCTTTTATTGCAAAATTCGATTTCTCTTGTGTAACTGCATTAAATCAACTAACACCAAAGTTCCACGAAACATGGGGAAAATTACATTTAAAGATTTAAGCTTACTTCCCATGTAATGAATTTATGGTGCGAGCTGCCATTTTATTGTAATAGCCAACCAAAGTATTCTCTCTCTCTCTCTCTCTCTCTCTCTCTCTCTCACACACACACACACACACACACACACACGCACGCACACACAGAAAAAAATATTTTTTTACACACAGACACACACATAACATGTTGGCCTGGCGTGTATGCCGTTCTGAATAACTATCGTTAATCCGGAGACTCCTTTTAAGCTCTGGTTGCGCCCAGTCTTCGAATATGCAAGTACTGTTGGGGACCCCTACACAAACGAGCATGTCACCACCATCGAAGCAGTGCAAAGAAGAGCAGCCCGCTTCGTTTACTACAGGTACCACAAAATATGCAAGTGTGCAACAAATGCTCAGCGAACTAGGCTGACACCTTTAAAGAGCCGGAGAAAAATCGCATGGCTCGCTATGCTTTACAAGATCAGGCATGGCTTGACACATGTGGACTTTGAAAAAGCTCTTCTGTCTAACAGAAAACCAAAACTTAGGGGGCTGCAACCTCACGTGACAGAAGATCACACTCCCGCCAGCTCAACCAACCGCCTCCAGTGTGTCCGCGACTGCAGACTAAATTCGTTCCTGCCGCGTACCATCCAGGAGTGGAACGACAACTTGACAGAGGCTATATATATATATATATATATATCTAGAGAGAGAGAGAGAGAGAGATATAGATAGCTTTGTCAAGTTATTTTGATGCACGCCCCAAATCCTGATCCTGATGTTGCCTGCCAAACCAGGTTGAACTAATGCACTTGCGCAAGTACTTCGTTGCTAACGGGACAGCGTCATTTCTGTCCAATAATCTAGCTCCCAATAGTTTCATCTCGGGACAACAATCATGGCGGGCCAGGGAGACACCGGCAAATCGGAGTCCGATTTTGATGCAGAAAAAGTGTTAAAGCTGTTTCAGACCTGTAAAAAAGACGAAAATGATGAAGTATCTATTGAGTTTTACTGCGACGCTTACGAAGAACTATGCAAGTGAGTTTGGTTTTTCGTGTGCTTTTTGTCTATTTGAACTTTGTGTCCACGGATATTGTTTTGAGTCATCAAAAGCAGACGGAATCGTCGGTGGTATGACACTCACAGTAATGAGAGTCACCGATCGTATATAGTGTTCACCGTAAATATATAATCGCATAGACCTGTCGCAGTGTTAAACTCATCTGTAATCTGTTTGAACTTTGAAGGTTGAAACTATTCGTATCAGGAAACGCTTGAGAACATCTTGTAATTGTTCAGAAAAGCCACTGGGAAACTAGTTGAGTCGTTGACATCGATCACAGTTTTTAGTGAGTTGTCAGTATGACGAGTGTCCTTAGCCTCAAAGAATAAGATTTTCTTGCATGTTTTTCTGACATGGGTAAAGTTTGAGCCTCAAAAGAGTAAAGAGTATAGAGAAATGCGATTTTTTTGTGATCGGCTATAAAGAGCCTTAACTCACCCATTGATCCATGATATGGGAGGTTACGACTTGTCCATGCATCTTAACCAGAAACACAACTCGTCACCATTTGAAGCAGTGATTAGTTTGAGCCAGGGAAAATGTGTGGGCTCTTGAGGTTTTTCATTTCTGGCAGAAAAGAATATATATATATGATAGTAGTAGTAGTAGTAGTAGTGGTAGGGACGTAATTTATACATAGGCCGTTAAGCCTTTACATGACCCCTCTTGTTAATTATACTTAAAACAGGGCTGAAATGCATGCTAAATAAATTTACCTGCTTATTCATCAAAGCTTCTAAACTGTACTTTAAAATTCAAGTCTTCGTCCAGCAAATTCTTAAAAACATTAGTATTTTTAGCAAATTTAAGCGCAATTGGCAAATTGTTCCAGTTAGCAATAACTCTGTTACTGAATGTGAATCTCCCCATATTAGTATGACACTGCTTAACAAATATCTTACCTTCCAAATTTCTTGTTCTATCTGTTTTAGCAGCTTCAAAAAAATAGTCCCACTGTATGTCCGTTTGTTGGTGAAATATTTTGAACACTTCAATCAAATCCCCTCTAATACATCTACCTTTTAAAGAGTGCAAATTTAAGTAATTTAATCTATCTGTATAAGACATGTTTGTACATTCTTGCAAGATTTTTTGTAGCTCTTCTGTGTACTCTTTTGATTGCTATCGATTGTCTTTTCAAGTGTGGGTACCAGATTATATTGCCATATTCAAGATGTGGTCTAACCATAGCTTTATATAATTTTAGAAATGTTTCTTTGTTTAGGTAAATGAAAGTTCTTTTTATTAATCCGATCATTTGGTTTGCTTTATTTATACTCTTTTGAATATGAGTATCGAAAAGTAAATCTTTATCAAAGGTTACACCAAGATCCTTTTCTTCCTCACATTTCTGTACCAGTCTAATTCCACCATCCATTTTCATGTTACATTCATGTTCCGGATTTGTTTTTTGCCAACATGCAAAACTTTACATTTTTCAACATTAAAATACAGATTCCACTTATCTGACCAGTCTTGGAGGCAATTTAAGTTTTCTTGCAAACTGTTATAGTTATCTGATTTGTCATATATTTTTGTATGTCAGCAAAAATTTTACAAAAACTATTCACCTCATCTGGAAGGTCATTTATAAAAATAGTAAACAATACAGGTCCTAAAATGCTCCCTTGGAGAATACCACTCATAACATCTTTCTCTGTCGACATACAATTACCCACTCTTACTCTTTGTTTGCTATTTGACAAAAAATCTCTAGTCCAGTTTAGCAACCTACCTACTATACCATATGCTTTCATTTTTTTCAATAATCTCTCATGCGGAACCCTATCAAAAGCTTTACGAAAATCAAGGTAAATTATGTCAACAGAGCACTTATTCTCTAGCATGGGTACAAAATCTTCCATAACTTCAAGTAGTTGTGATATATGCAAGACCTTTTTTTTTACGAAAGCCATGTTGGCATACTGCAAACACTTTATTATCAGTGAAGTGAGATGCTATGACATCTCTTATGATGGATTCTAGCACTTTGCATGCTATACAGGTTAAGCTTACCGGACGATAGTTGCCTGGCTCAGATTTTGACCCTTTTTTAAAAAATAGCAGTAACTTCTGCTGATTTCCCATCGAGGGGTAATTTTCCTGACTCTAAATCTAATGATTTATTATAAATCTTACTGAGTGGTACAGCTAACTCCTTACTTAATTCTTTTAGGACTTTAGGTGGTAATAAATCAGGTCCCTGCGCTTTAGATTGATTCAATTCAAACAACTTCTTCTCTACTGCATTTGGAGTAATTATTATATCTGTAACTGAAATTCCATTAGATTTACTACATTCAGTGAGATCAGGTATGTTTGTTGTTGTATCTTCATTAGCAAAGACACTTGCGAAAAACTCATTCAACACTTCAGCTTTCTCCATATCTGACTCAGCCATCCCTCCTTTACCATCATTTAGAGTATTAACCCCTGTGTTAACTTTTGTACGTTCTTGCACGTATTTCCAAAAACATTTGGGATTTTCTTAACATTGTTCTGCTATATTATGTTCATAAGCTTTTCTTGTTGATTTGATTTCATTTTTGCTCCCTATTTTGCATTTTTGCATATTTACTGTAATCATTCCCATCTTTTGTCAATAAATACCTTTGAAAAAGGTTGTATTTCTTCTTATCTTTTAAGTACTTTGTCATTCATCCAAAGTGGTTTACTCATTTTGTTTTGGCTACATTCAATCTTTGGAATACATTCCTCCATACATTTTACGACTTCACATTTTAAAACATTCCACATTACTCTACATCCTCATCATTTGAAAGCAAGGAGTTGACACTCTCTGAAAACATTTTCCGCATTTTATTGTAGTCTCCCTTCTGTAAATTAAATTTATACTTAGGTTTTTCTTTAGTCTTCTCTTTGGGAACGTACAATTCAAATGTTAAAATCAAGTGATCACTTTTACCCAAAGGGTCACTATATTCAGTATCAGAGATCAAAAGTTTTCATTAACTAAAACTAAGTCATCAATTGTTGGCTTCTGTCCTTCCCAAACACGAGTTGGGCTAGTCACTTTCTGTATTAAAAAGGCCTCTGTAAAGTTTTCAATAACAACATTACTTTTATCACCATTCCAAGTTCCATCCCATTTTACATCAGGAAAATTAAAGTCACCAAATATACATATTTTATTATAATTTCTAATTTTTTTCTGCTTTTAGCAAGTTTAAAAAGCTCATTATTGTTTTCTTCATTTGAGTTTGGGCTTCTATATATACACCCTACTAATACTATCTCATCATTACCGCCCCTAACAGTACACCACAATTGCTCTTGAAATTGTTATTCTCCAACTCTACGCAAAGTTGTGCATTTAGCTCCTTAGCAAAATACATAGCTATACCCCTTTTTTGGTTCCTTGTTTAGAAACATATCAAAACCAGGAATTTCAAATTCAACATCTTTTGCTGCATATAAAACATTTTTTGCTCTTACTTCAGTTAAGCCAATAATATCTGGCTTCTCCTCATTTATATGAATTAAAAACTCATCCTTTTTATTCAGGAGACTATCTACATTACTGTACAAGACTCTCATTGAGTCATTACATTTAGGTTTACAATTATTTTTCCCTAGAACAGTCTGGGATGTAACATTAGTGAAATTATCATTATTAACATCAGAGGAGAAAAGTTTCTGCTTTGTACAACTGTTTACATATTGTGGTTTGCTTGGCAGTCAGTGATTTGCCTCACCAGTCTGGACCTTGTCCGGACCCTGATCTGAGATAGCGGCACCAGCTTGGTTCTGTTTGGGTATGAATGTCACTATCTTACCAACCTTGTAATCGATCTTCAAGTTTGTCTCCCCATTTGTCTTTCTTTGGTTCAGTTCAGCTTTCAACGATTTGATCGCTCTCTTTCTTTTTTTGTGGTGTCATTGTTTATATAAATCTTATTTTCTCCTTCCTTGACATGCTTGTTTAATCCTTGGACATTTTTCATTATTTTCTTTTTGGCTTCCTCAGTTCTGACTTCCATTCTCAGGTGTCTTGGTTTAGCATTTCTGCCTACCTGGATTCTGCCTAACCTGACTGGGTTATTTACATCACTTCTCAGAACATCAGTGATTTTTTCCCACTAAATCTCTTACTCTTTCCTGGTCTTCATTCTTCCTTTCTTCTGGAGATTCTGCTGAGCTCTCTGGTAGGTTGCATATTATTATGTTGAACTTCCTCTTTTTCCCTCTCCTCACTTTCTTCCATGTAGTCTTTGACCTTTCTCTCTACCACCTCCTCTATTTTGCTTTCAACTTCTTTCAGACTCTCTTTCTGTGTACCCTCTAATCTGTCCAGTCTATCATGAACAGAGGTCAACATTTTCAAAATACTGTCCATTTTTTGCCTCAAGTCTTGATTTGTGCCCTTTCTCTCTATTGTCATCCTCTCTGCAGTCCTCACAAAACCATTGTATGTAGTTACCCCCATGCTTCAGACAGTTATACTGTGCACCTGTCAACTCAGTGCATGTCTTGTGGCACCATTCTTTGCACCCATGGCACTCTATCATTTCATCCTTACCTTCTTCTATTGCATTCTCCGCATTTCAAGCAAATCCATGGACTCCTCTGATCAACCCGTTTAATTTTTGAATTGCCACTCTGACTCTGGCCCTGTCCCCCCTTTCCGCTAGTTGAAGACGTTTTCCTTGATGTTTTCATTGCCAAATCATAAACGTGGATAAAAGGTACTCACCTTTTTGTAAAATTCCAGTGTAAAAATCAACAAAAACGATGTGCTAATTAGTGAAGAAGCAATAAAACGTGCGGGAGAAAATGATTAGTTTGATTATTTTCTGTCAATCTGTAGATGTGTGGGTTTGTTATGAGTTAAACTCAAAATTCGTCACTCGAAGAATTTGCTCGAATGAGACACCACTACCGTCTACTGCCTACCCATAGAACACAGCCTCTGGGGATTTATCTCAGTAAAAAATGTCTACATTTAATTTAGCTTTAAGAAGGCTGTAGCATCGAAACTTCACATAATAAATCGAAACTTTTAGAGAAAATCAAACACAGCCGCACAAATATGCTGAACAATTTAGTAGTGGGGGAAAACAAGTGCGCGTACATGTACACACACACACTTACACACACACACACACACACACACACACACACACACACACACACACACACACACACACACACACACACACACACACACACACACACACACACACACACACACACACACACACACCTACCTTTGCAAGGCATTTGTCAAAAGAGGCTAAAGGGATGCTGTGATGTAAAAACAATTATTGGCAGGATGACCACAACAAAATAAGTCTTAACACTGAAAAAAAAAAAGAGTTGGAGTTCAAGGATTCTGTCATCCAACTTGCCAACTATGCTGTATGCAGAATTTTTTTGAGTCAGTATCACGCAGTGTGTGTCATCCATCTGTTGTGTACTTTGATTTTGACTGAAACAAACTGCAAGAGCCAAACTCATTGTTGCATGCTGCAAACATGAACAGTCAGTTGATACGGATGTTTTGAAAATTTCATTAGAGCTATCTTTTTGAAAGTGGACAACCCACTCAGTGTGACATAGGCATAAATCAATTAAATCAGAGATTAAAGTGATGTTAGCTGCTGTTTAAACTTCCAGTGAGTGATGACTTCTCCTTGCTTTCAACATGAACCAAGAAATGACAAGGAGGAAGGGAATGGGAAAAAGTGAATCAGTGATTGCTGTCACTGTGTGTGTGTGTGTGTGTGTGTGTGTGTGTGTGTGTGTGTGTGTGTGTGTGTGTGTGTTGTGTAAGTATATGTGTATGTGTGTGTGTGTTTTTGGTATTGGATAGTGTCTAGTACTCACAGTGACTTCATTCAGCTGCTGTGTCGAAGACCTCGGGCCTTGGCACCTCTTTTGTTGTTGTCTCCGTGGAGTGGTAATGTTTGTGGAGTGTTCTCTGTGTTCCATCTTATTCAGGTGTGTGTGTGTGTGTGTGTGTGTGTGTGTGTGTGTGTGTGTGACTGATTCAGTGACTTATGCTTGCTTGCTTTGATTTCGTTTTGAAGTGAAAGTGCACTTGAGTATTTTCATTTCATTTAGTAGAAAAAATTTTGCATTAGAATGTCCATAAAACTAACTGCCCAAGGTTCATTTAAACCTTTGGTTGCATTACATTACCATGTAGCCAGATGATGCCATGTTTAGATGACTGCTTGAGTAGAGAGCAAAAACATACATATAGGTCTCTTATTGTCATATTAGATGTTTGCAAAGATGAAAGCTTTTTCAGATAAAGAGCATGAAGTTGTATTAAACATCTGAAGTCAAAGTATTATGGATCTTGATGCAGCATTGTTTGACTTGATGCAGACTTCATTTGCTGTTACTGTTAGACTGACACTGTAAGTGTTTTTTAACTCTAGCACAACTCATGAACAATTATTTGAAGTGAACTAGACTGACTGACACTGACAGTGCAAAATTGAACCTTAGCAAATTGAAGTACTTAACTGTTTGCAACAAAAAGATGGCTGCTGATCAAGGCATGCCCTTTTATGCAACATAGGGCTCCCTTCCCTCTCTCTGTGTCTCTGTCTCTGTCTGTCTGTCTGTCTGTCTGTCTGTCTGTCTGTCTGTCTCTCTCTCTCTCTCTCCTCCCTCTCCTCCCCCCCTCTCTCTCTCTCTCTCTTTTGACATAATTATGTGCAAAGAAAAAAAAAATCTACCAGTCAAGTTTCTCATCAAACCATGGATTACAGCTTACAGTGTTGATAACTTTTTTTTTTAATAAGTCAATAGGCTCATACTAGCCAACCAACAAATGCAAAGAAAAAAAAAAAAAAGAAAATCCATTTCTTTTTAATCATGGCATGGACTTTTCTGATGAAAAATTACAGACACAGCTGAATGCAATCACATATAATGGTATTTATCTGAAGTTTGAAGACTGTTTTTTACCATGAAAACTGTTTTTACCATGAAAATGAACTCAGATCAGTGAGGAAAAAAAAAAAAATTAGTGCAGTAATACATATATTTATATAGGAGAGTCAAATTGCAAATACTGACACTCTTCAATGGTATTGTTCTGAAGTTGTAGTGCCCTCAACGCCACTTTCAGTCCAATTTTAACCATTTTTAAATCATGATTTTTTTCAGTCTTTGACACTTAATTTTATACTTTTTTAATAAAGGAAACATAGCTTGAAATTTGGAACATAGTTTTTTTCCAGATATTGGATGTATGAAGACTGGCTTTGCCCGTGAAACCAACATGTGATTTTGGAGTGGCTGAAAATGGGCCATATTTCACTTTCGGAATCATTTTTGCCACCCTGTATAGATCTTTAAATGGCCATAACTTCCAACCTAATAAAGATATTTTTTTTTTTTGTTTAGTGTGTGTATAAAATTTTTGTTAAAGTTTTTTTAAGTTGTATAAAAAAGGCTTCCCTACTTTTTATGCAAAAAGTTAAAATTATTTCTCACTTAAGAAATTTTACTGCTGCTGCTAACTACATACACCTTTTGGGATTTAAAGGCTTCCCTACTGCCGAAGAAAACCCTCCCACACCCAGGTCAGTATGCAAATTAGTTAACCCATGGGATACTTGCAAGTCAGTATAAGTGTGTTATCCACATAGTCAAGTCAGTTTAACTGTAAGTAGTTCGTAACAGGTGACTGATATGTGTAAAGTGTAGCAAACACACAATCATTTTTTGAGTAGCAATCATGTATGGTAGGAGGGGGGGATCTAGTTTGTTTAATAGGGGATGCTAAGTACAGTTAAATCTTAGGTGCTCTTCCCCAGATTTATCCCTGTCCTGTGACACATTTGTTATAGAAAAAATTTTTTTCTTCTTTTGCCGTCACACACACATGTACGTCCCATGCACACACACATGCACGCATGCATGCATGCACGCACGCATCACACGCATGCATGTACACACACACACACACACACACACACACACACACACACACACACACACACACACACACACACACAGACGTTTTTGCAGAAATAGTGGAAGATTTGTACCTACCCTTTGTACAAAATACACTTATCTTTGTGGAAAAGTACCCTGACCGTAGTCTTGGGATGAACAGGTCTGTGTCACGCTGACTGCGTTCCCAGTTAGTTTGTGTATTGATGCAGAATGGGTGTATCAGCTATACATAAACCAACAATATGTCATACGGGAGGAGGGAGAGGGGGTAGTCAAACAGTGTGTGACGGTCATGAGTTTGACTCGACCTGATAGGATAAGACTTATATGGCTTTAAAACCCTGTCTCAGAGTCTGTCCCAGCCAGCAGTAAATTGCTACCTGATTCAACTCATGGAAGATTAAGATAGTGGTCAGAGAAGGATGGGCTTTGTTTGTATAATGCCCTGCTTTGGACATGGTAGATCTCTTATAGATCACTGCTCTCTATGGCCTTTTTTCCCCATTTTTTTTCTGCATACACAGCTGATACTCCTGCGGACACTCCCAGTATAGACAGGCAAAGATTAAATCCCATCTACCCAACAAAGGGAGTGGAGTTTTGTGTGTATGACTGTCTCTTATCCGGCCATTAAGGCAGCCATGCTCCAGCTTCGGGGAAGTCTATGGTTTTAACTCAATCAAGTCTTGTCGGAAGCGGGTTTCCGACACTGTTCACATTGCTTGAAGACGTGTCAGACATATACTTCGAACAGAGTTTGACGATTTTTAAATCATACCACCTTTTATCAAAGGGCAATAAACTCATTTCAGGGACAGCTTTGGGCTTTTTTTGCAGTTGCTTCCCTTAGCCAATCTTCGTGTATTCTGTAGTAGTATTACACGGATTTGAATTGTCCTACTCTTGGTTCCCGCGATCACACGATTTTGAACACGAACACACGATTTTGAGTGGATCAAGCATTTTGTCATCAAATTCTTGTGTTTTAAGCAGTTGTCACATATAATATATATATATATATATATATATATATATATAGGTCATGCCAAGTATATATACACTATTCTCTGTAGGTCATGCCAAGTGCTAAGACGTGTATTTGAACTTGTGCAAGCTAGAGAGCATGAAGAAGTGGATTACAGTGTGCACAAAAAGTTTTTGTTTTTTTCTGCAGATGTGTATCATTTTGGATTTACTTACATCATGTGAACTGTGTAGATTCCTCACTGAAGGAAAGCATTTTGATATAAATATATAGTTTTTTCTATTCAGTAGTGTATGTTTCATGCTCCTGGGTGAAGTGTTTGATTTATTTAATGATTTTTTTGAAAATTGCCCCAAATCGTGTGTGATCTGAGGGACAAACTCGTCCATTTTGGCTGTGACATGATCGAGTTAATTTTAATGCTATGGGACTTCAGCTTGTTTTATATAGATCACAATTATATTTCAAGCAGTCTGTCAATTCGTTCAACCCAGGTTTTTTTCTTTCTTTCTTTTCTTTCATTCTTTCTTTTTTTTTAATTTCATGTTAAGTCATTAAAAGATGTCATAGAGAGATTCCTCTCTACTAGTCTACTTAGACAATGCTGTGGGGAAGGTATGAAACCGCTCCAACACTTCGACTTGTTCTTTTTTTTTTTTTTTTTCTTACTTCCTTGAATCACAGTTCTCCAGTACCTTTCTTCTGTGGTAAGTCTTTGAAAAGGTATGATGCTCAAGGACATGTAAGAAGCAAAAACACACAAAAACAGTTCAAGACTGTTTGTGTGCCTGTGCCTTCCGCCCAAAACGGAAATGACGATTGGTACCTACACCAAAAAATAAACCAGCATCCTCAGTCAACCATTGCTGTTACAGTGTTAGCATCTGATAATCTGAGGTCACAGGTAACTTTAAAAGAGGAAATGCTTTGGAACATTTGTTTTGATTAGCTGTAAATTCTAATGCAGTAATAGCTAATCAGCAATTTTTTTTTTTTTTTTATTTATTGGCTAGTTTGTTTTGTTATGATTGTTTACATTACAAAGAAAATATTGAATTTTGATCTAAATACTTGAGTTGCAAGTGCCCCCACCCCTCTTATTTACCTGACGCCCCCTACCCCCTACCCCTGTTCTCTTCCCCACATTTTTCTGTCTTTTCTTCTTTCTTTATTTTCTTTTTGCTTTTGCTGTGTTTTGTTTTGTTTTTGACAAAGACATCTGCATGTAAGAAATTTGAACTTGGTCCAGATTTTTTAAATATCCTCCTTTTGCATCAATTGTCAATT
>JADBJO010000149.1:695000-725000 GCA_016801955.1 Conus betulinus
ATGGTCTATGGTATAGTGGCTTTCCTCTTGTTTGCTTAAATGATTCTTCAGATTTCTTATCACATCAGATTGGCCAAGCTGTAATCCAGTTCTTATTGTTGTCTTGCCAGCCAGTGTGTCTGCTCTCTTGTTTCCTTTAACTCCAGCATGTCCAGTGCAGTACATCCATATGAGTCTCTCCAATGGAAGACTGCGCATTAGTTCATTCCAAGCAGGGCTTCCCATTCCATTTTTCACTTTCTGAAGTAGGTTCATGGAGTCAGTCAGTATCATGGCTTGTTGAGTTTGAAACTGCCTTATGGATGTAATCCAGTGGAGTGCTTGTGTCACTGCTCCTACCTCCATTGTTAGACTTGAAGTTGTTACTGTGTGCGCACCATTGTCTTCCTGAATAGTTCGGCCATTTTGCTCCACTGTGTATCCCCAGCCTGACTTACCTTTGGTGACAGAACCATCAGTGTATATTAAAATATCATCTTTTGTGCAAAGGTCTTCTACCAGCATCTGAATTTTTCTGTTGGTTTTGCCTTCTGGCCATTCTCGACAATGTCTTCCAAGATCTAGAGCGATTGCAATTCAGTAGAGGTGCTTCAAGTGGTCTGGATATTTCTCCCATTCCTTGGTTTCTTTGACTTCTTCTAATTGGCACACAAGCTGTATACTGTCTCTGCCTGTCCCATCCATGATTTTCCACGTCCTAGCCAAGTGCCTTTTTTCTTCTTTGACCGCCGCATGAAGTGGGTTTTGGGGATTTTCAAGGGCATAGTTTTTGAACTGGTGTGTCTTTTGTGGTCCCCAGGATCAATCTCATTACACACACACACACGCACGCACGCACGCACGCACGCACGCACGCACGCACGCACGCACGCACGCACGCACGCACACACGCACACACACACACGCACAGCTTGCTTGCTGCTACAGTCCATTAATGACCATCACCCTTTCTGTATGCAGGTTATTCAAAGCATTTGGCACTGTCTTCGGCTTCGTGACTTCAGATGTGGTGGAAAAAGATTGGGATCCTGCGTGACTACCGGAAGAGTGAGATAGGGGAAAACTTCCAGACCATTCAGAGCATGGTCAAGTACGAGGTGGACAACGACCTCACCATCCAGAAGAAAAAGGCCTCTGGCTGCCGCACATTGCTCCGCCTCCACCGCGCCCTCGAGTTCATTGCCGAGCTGCTGATCAAGATCCAGAAACCGGATACCCCCGACAAGTTCTCCAAGGACGCGACCAAGGCTTACGACGACACGCTGGCCAAGTTCCACCCCTGGGTGATCAAGAAGGCAGTGCACGTGGCCATGTACATGCTGCCTGACCGCGACAGTATGCTGGTCAAGATGAAGGTGGAGAACTCTCCTGAAGGCATGGCCAAGGTTGAGATGCTGATCAGTCAGCTCAAGGTGATCTATGACATCACGCAGGCGCAGTACTCATCCAACGAACTTCTGGATCTACCCTAGGGATCTTTAGTGCTTAAAAGTTTTTTGTGATGTGACCATGTTCTTGCTTTCCCAAGATGTGATATATAGTATGTTCCCTGAAAAGTTGTTACTGTCTGTGGGATATCGATGGTTGTCTGTTTTGGTGGTGTGTTTTGAATGGCTTAGAGCTGATCAGGTCTAACTGGAACAGTAAGGTTTTGATAGAATTGATGTGAAAGGTTTTAAAACCCGACATAATTATTTTACGGGAGTTGAAAAATGGTCTGTCAAGAGGTGGATCATATTACCTCATCTTTTCATGACTTAATTTGTTTTTAGTATACACACAAGCAGTGGTCCATCTGAACTGAGCCTCTTTTGTTTTTTTGTCAATTGTCATCAAGATTGTGAAGTAGCTATGCAGTTTAAAGGGATTCTTTTGAAAACTGAAGAACGATGAACTGATTCTGACTGACTGACTGACTGAAACCATTTACTGCCAGATTAACATAGTGTTGTACTGACAAACTGATTCTAAAAAAGTTGTTTCATGGACTGTTTAATACTTCAAGCATAAGAGTGTTCAGTCAACATGTTTTAGTGCTGTTGGTTTATGTTCTTCCTCTTTCAATATACATATTTCAACAAATTCAAGTAGAACAAAACTGAACTATCTGTAGTCAG
Organism: Conus betulinus; assembly: GCA_016801955.1. Classification (NCBI taxonomy): domain Eukaryota; kingdom Metazoa; phylum Mollusca; class Gastropoda; order Neogastropoda; family Conidae; genus Conus; species Conus betulinus. The sequence goes on from JADBJO010000149.1 coordinate 697,118, forward strand.
ACCTGACACAATGTAGCCCTGATCTATAGTGAAGCTATGAAACGGCTTCCAGATCTCAAAGCTGTGAACATTGCATTTTACCAGTTTGAACAGTTTTCTTTCCTTTCTCGTTGTTCGCGATTATGTCATTGTCTGCGCACCCCAGTGGCTTTACTCCTGCCTTGCTCATTCTTACTATTCAAATACAAGCACTCCCAGGTTTGTGCTGTCATAACCCTGGCACCACCAGTCCCCAGGGAACAATCTTTATCAATTGATTACGAGGCCTCCCACCAGAGGAGACACTGTACTTCTGCTAAGCCATTTTGGTGGGTGTTCCCTGGTGCCTGTCCTGATCCGACATACGCGGAGTACCACATTACCAAGCCTCATACTGACAACCATAATTCATCGTTGTGAAGCCAGTATGGGGTGAGCATTTCTGTCCAGAGGGTGCCACCCAGTGACAGTTCCCATCAACTTGCTGATACAGTCTACAACTTCGACTCAAACTCACCAAAGGTATGGACATGGAGAGGGAATGGAAACTGAGATCATTACAACTTGGAGCAGGCCATGAAGGGCCACACAGAATTTCACACCTTTATCTTTGTTTAGAATGAATCCAAGGATTTAGGATGAGTCCAAGAAATTCCATTCTACTCAGAAACTGCATGGCAGTGCTGTTCTTTATGCTTTCTTTCATAATCCTAGCGCTGGCCAGCCTGGAAGGATGAACACACACATGCAATGTTATCTTGAAATTTGACTAACACTGTAATAAATAGATCCATTAAGCAAATGAAGCTGTTGTCTGTGGTTTCATACTTCCCTTGTCAGCTCAGTAGCACACTCGCTTCTGGGCCAGGGCTGAAAAATACTGCAAATAAATGCCTCGTGTAAAAGTCAAACTCATTACCTCCCACCCTGCAAGTCTGTGACACTAATCGCTATTCATAGCAACTGCTTGTTTGAACAATTTGGCTGTGTCAGCCAGGCATTGAGAGTCCTCATTCAAAAAAAAACAAAAAAAACTGTGTGTGTGTATAAATGTGTGTGTGTGTGTGTGTGTGTGTGTGTGTGAAAATCCTTTGTTTTAGGTGAGGTTCTGTTGCACAAAAGATGAAATGGATGCATTACCTAGACAAAGGCTTCTTCAAAGTGATTTCCATTTTTTTGTTTTTATTTCTTTTTCCCAGTCTTTTAGAAATATAGTTTGTGTTCGGTTCTGGTGAGTCATGGTGTCTGTTTGGAAATGTCCTTTTTTTGTGTTTGTGTGTGTCTTAGAAGTGCAACAGATGGCAAGATAAAAACATACATCTGTTTGTGTATGTGTGCATGCAGGTGTTTGAATGTGCATGCAGGCATGTGTACATGTCTTTTTGTGTTCTTGTGCATTGAATTTCAAATTCAAGGCAGTAGTGTTCTTCTTTATGTCCAGAATGAAAAAAATGCAATGAACAGTTGTGATTTTCAGTAGATTAACTATTTCTTTTTTTAATTGGTTAAAGTAAATTGGATTGAACTTCCTCCATTTCTTTTTATTTTTTTTGTTAGAACTTCTTGTGGTGTGAAGTAAGAAGGTATACAGACACATAAAAAAATCACACACACAGAGGATCACATATATGCACATACTCGGCCAAACCATACACAGTACACATGCACACATGCAAACACGCATGCACGCATACACACGTATGCACTCGAGCACACACAGGGGTGTGTGGGTGCAAGCAAGCACACACACACATAAACATGAACTCGCATATTCACACACACGCACACGCGCACACACACACACACACACACACACACACACACACACACACACACACATGTGTACTTGCATGTTCTAGAAAAAACAGCAGTAAATAGACAAAATATCTTGATGGTTCTGGCAGCTGAAGCACAGCTTTTTATTATTATGAATTTTTTTCTTTTTACAATGTTCTTGTATGTTCAGAGTTCTCACATAAGGTTTTGTTTATCTGCTTGTTTTATTTATTAAGAGAGTATTCTAAAGGGATGTCTGGTTCTTCTCCTCAGTTTGTGAGACAGAATCCTAATCCAACAGCTTTGTTGAGCAGGGGAGGGCACTGTGGGGTGGGAGGTTGGGTGGTGGTGGAAAGAGTGAGGTGGGGGGAGGGGGGACTGATAGGTCTTCAGTATACCCTTGTTTTGTTACTTTTGTGCAATGCTCTGATGTTATTTCACTGTCGTTTTTTCTCTCTCTCTCTCTCTCTCTCTCTCTCTCTCTCTCTCTCTTATGAGTAGTAGTAGGTGTTTGCTGCAGGCCACTGTGGGGATGCCGTGGGGTCTTCCAATGTAAATTGTATTCCTGCCCTCTGGAATTTTTTCCCTAGTTATTTGCCCCTTTTTGACACCCCTTTTCTAAGTATTCATCTTCGTTTGTTGTCATCCTCTTTTTCTTTTCTGCTTTGTTTGTTTAGTTTCACTATTGTTGGCCATTCACTTGGCTTTGTTCTAGGAAGCCTTTACACTTCTAAATTCTCTCAATGTGTAACATGTCAGCTTTTTTTTTTGTTTGTTGTAATCTGGCAACAAGTTGGTTTGAGTAAATGTTAGCACTGTCAGAGTAAATATTGGCTGAAATGATGTAGCGTTGTTTGAACATACGGCTTTGTAAATGTATTTTTGGCTACAATTAAGTGATCTGTATAGCTGCTTCTTCTACTTCTTCATGTTGTACTTTTTATAAAAAAAGATCTTAGGTGAAGAAAAATCAAACAGAGAGGTTAACAGCGTCAGCACACCTTTTTCTTTGTTTTCCCCCGCTATGTTAACCTTTACCCAGCGTTGCTTTTGACTTTCTTCTCTTGACAGTGTGGGTTGCCCGTGACCCATACAGTTTACATAGGCTTTCCTGTGAGTTTTTACTGTGTGTATTCTTTTTTGAAGATGTGGGGTCATATAAGACCCATAGTCTAGACGTCAGAATTGTCCTCAAGAGTGTTAAGTTAAACTGGTGTGTGTTGGCCATGACCCATACTCAGATGCTGTTGTATTTGATTATTGCTTTTTTAAATGTGGACCCTCCACGACACACATCATCGGAAGTGTATAGTTAATATGAGGGGACTTATAATTTCTTCCCTTTTTGATGCACATATATCTGAATTAACTAACAGATATTTGATTGGGTTTGTGACAAACACCCAAAATTTCATTAGAAATTTTGAAATAGTGCAAAAGATATAGTGAGTTTATTGTGTCATTGGGAAGCATGCTTAAAGTTATGTTGTTAATTCAGCTGTATTGTTATTAATTGATGAACATGTTTTGTAGATCATCTCTTTTTTTCTACTTTAGGTGAGGACATTTTTCCTGCCTCTGTGGTGGTATCCCTCGTAGAACCCCGAGTGGTTGACTGGATTGTAACACTGATGGAACTTTTTCTCTCTGTGATGACAAACCTGAAAGGGCCCCATGTGATTGGATAGGCAAAAATAACTCTGACACTGAAAACTGAGGCTAGCTGTGAAGAGACTTGCATTGAAGGTGTGAGCTGAACTGCAGATTTTACCATGTTGTTGAACACATCAGAGAGAACAGACTACCTCTGTCGTCAGAGTTCCTCTGTCGTGTGTGTGTGTGTGTGTGTGTGTGTGTGTGTGTGTGTGGGGGTGGGGGGGGGGGGGGGGGGGGGGGGGGGGTCCTGAACAGGTTTATTGTTTCAAATCTAGTATGTCTTTGAATATACTGGAGAGAATTTAGTGTTCCAGATTTCTTCCTTCTTGGGTATTTCACTGTGTTCCTATTGTCGTTCTTTTCATTATTAAGAACATTTATGCACCTAATGAACCGAATGCCCTTGATGTTAGCCATGGGCAAGAACATTGATCAGACAATGAGCAGAATGAATTGAAACACCAATCAATACAAAAAAAACGCATCCTGCTGTCACAATCTTATGCCACATCTATGCATACCACCATCCAGCTGCGCTCCTTCTCTCACACCATCTCTGCCCATTGCCCACCTCAAACAAAAGCGATTACGATCAGATGAATTAAAAAGGCATCCAAACTCATATGATACTCCTGAAAACAACGCTGGCACATAGTTGCCTATATTAGTCAGATGGGAAAAGAAAAGTTTTCAAGTTTGGTTTAAAAAAGACAGTGAGACAGAGTATCTGAGTTGATGTGGGAGATTGTTCCAATTAAAAGGAACCTGACAGGCAAAGAAACACTGACCAAAAGGTTTAGCATGAGCAGAGACAGTATGAAAGAGACGGAAGAAGAATGAAGTTCACACAATGGGGTAGACAAATGCAAGAGGTCAGTCAGATGCCAAATACAAGAAGATTCAAAGGATTTATAATCTGAGAGATACAGCTTTATAGGAAATCCTTTGCTGAAGGGAGGGCCAGAGAAGAGAACACAATCAGGGTGAAACATGATCAAATGGTGTTGAGTGAAAGACGACGTTGGCAGCATGGTTTTGGACTGCCTGAAATTTCTTGATGACACAACATGGGGAACCAGACAAAAGAGCATTGTGATCATCCATAGGAGAGTACAAACACGCAGATGAGGCTTTTATTGGTGTCATTGATTTCATTGTGTGTGTTATGCACAAACACAGAATATGGGGAGCCCTGATTTTGATCCTTTCCACAATACCTTGAGCAGGGTCACATCCGACAAAAAAAAAAATAAGTGAAAGAACTGTCCTCTAAACTCCTTGTAACTTTGTACTGTCTTCTTTTCATTTTATGTTTTTTTTTATGAATAGGTGTGTATCAGTTTTACAGATACTTAATACCCTGGTGATGTGTTGATGAGAAAAATGATCAATGGGGAGAATGTGGAATTAAACTGTTTGAGTGACAAGTCTTCCATGCCAGTTCATAGTGAATAGATCATGATTTTATGTAGCCACTGATGATCTGAAGAGTTTCTAGTTTCCTTCATAAATCTGAAGAACATAATCATTAGTGTAATGAAGGGAGTGCAAAACAATCAGTTGTAAACCACTATTCAACAAGTGAATATGCTAAAAGAAATCAAGCTACTGGTACCAATCACTGTTTGGATTTTGACAGGATTGGCTTGTAAAAGAAGGTTGCTTAAGGTACCATTGTTGCCAGTTCCTCAAGACTACTGTTTATGTCGCTTGAATTTGCACATGTGCATCTGTGTGTATGCATGCATGTACGTGTGTGTGTCTTGTGTGTGTTTTGTGAATGTTCAGTGACATCACAGAAGTTTCATGCAACTCAGTGTGCATCACTGACAACAATCATAGCACCGTTTCCTTTCTTCCTAGCAGTAGTAATGTTGTGAATGTAAGTGCTAGATTTTGCCAGCTGATCAAATTGAAGCAAGTGGGATGGGACTGGGGAAGGATTACCAGCCTTTTGTGTTTGTTTATAGGCTGGAACCAGCTGTACTTTCAGCTCAGTGTCAAACCTGGCAGATCGAATCTGTGGCCTGGTGTTGATGTGCCAGCATTTATCATTTTGTGTCGAAGCATTTTCAAGTGGAGGAGAGGAGCTCACAAATGGGTAGTTTCATTCCAGAATTCTGCAGTGGAACTGGAAAGTTGTGATCTGTTTAGTTTCTCCACATTATATGCACATGGACTATGATGGTGAATGTCTCACTTCTGCAGCATTTCTGATCTCCTTTAGTCATCATCTAAGAAGAATGTGTGATTAAATTGAAGATTGGGGGCAGATCCTGTCGTACTTTTGAACATCTGGGTCATATTGACTGTAATAGATCCCAGAAGTCACTGTGAGCTAGTTGCGCACACTTTTTTGGTCATCCGAATGGGTTGGGTTTGGGTTGTTCATGTGTTTGTTGCACTGCAGTCATAGAGGTCACATTGATAAAGGTCACATTAAAGGATGAAAGCAAGTTAGAATAAAAAAATATGTACAGAAATCAGGAACACGGAATTTTGGCAAATTGACATGTAAATTAAGACTTAAGAATACTATGCTTGGTTTGGGGTCATAGGTGTGTGTGTGTGTGTGTGTGTGTGTGTGTGTGTGTGTGTGTGTGTGTAAAGTTTGCTTGAAAGCGAAAGTGCATTAGTTCTTAGAATCACACACACACACACACACACACACACACACTCAAACACACACACACTCAAACACACACATACACACACACACACACACACACACACACACACACATTCATACACACAGACACACACGCACACACACACACACACGCACACACCTGTGCACACATAGAAGGGCGCTTGAATGCACACACGCATACTTAATGATTGCATTCCACTTCCTCTCATCAGCTTATTGTGTTGATCCCTACTCTTGAATCCACAGCCGCATGAAGGTTCAACCTATCAAAGCCCTACATTTCACAGAAATTTGCTGTCATTTACAGCTATTACAGTGGGACTATTGTGTGTGTGTTAATAGACTATCTTTGTGTGTGTGTGTGTGTGTGTGTGTGTGTGTGTGTGTGTGTGTGTGTGTGTTGTTGCTGTTATTGTTGTTGTTGTTGTTGTCTTCAATTCAACGTCTTTTCCACATTAAGTGATATTAGACGAATGTGTGTGTGTGTGTGTGTGTGTGTGTGTGTGTGTGTGTGTGTTTCTTGTTAGTATTCGTTTGATCCTGTTAAAATGAGACAAGAAAGACTTGTTCAGATGAGGAGATAATGTGTTGCACTATGCAGCCAAGAAAAGATGTTTCTCCACATTTTGTGTAGGAAGTGAGCTACTGTGGTTGTGTGTGTGTGTGTTTGTGTTGTGGGAGGGTAGTGGTGATGGGGATGGCCGTGTGTGTGTGTGTGTGTGTGTGTGTGTGTGTAAGACGAAAAAGGACATTCTATTTCAAAGAGTGTACCTTTGTTTTGGATTTAGAAGATCTCTCTCTCTCTCTCTCTCTCTCTCTCTCTCTCTCTCTCTCTCTCTCTCTCTCTCTCTCTCTGCTTCAAAGGGGAATGGGAGAAGGAGGGTTGGTTGTATGTTTTTTTCCCTACCAACATCTTTATGTTCTGTGTTTGTTTATGTGCATGAATTTAGTTCCTTTAGTTTTCTCCTTTGCTGAGTTAGCACTCAGAAAAGTGCCACTTGATTTAATGGTTATATGCTTTTGTATATTTCTTATTAATTGTTAAAGGCCAACTTGTGTTATTTTTTTCTTCTTGATTGAAAGACTCGTTTTTTTTTTTTTTCTCTGTCTGCTGAAGTGCCTGCCTCTTTATTGAAAAGAAAAGAAATGATAGTTGAAATGAAGACAGAAAGTTAAGAAATAAAAGTATGAGGAGAAAAAAAAGAGCTATAGCTATACATGTACCGCATCCTTTCTGTGTGTATCTTCCATGTTTTAGTTTTTATATTTAGAATAATACATATTTTCCCATTTTCTTTATTTCAAATCTTTGCCAAGTCATTACTGTAATAATGGAAGAATTGTTAACCTCCTCTAGTTTCCCCCACTACTTAATTGTTCAGCATTATAGTGTTTTGGTTTTCCTGTTGGAGTGATTTGTTGTTGTAATTTACAGAAAAAGATTTTTTATTTTCTCTTAATTGATAAAAAAAAAATTATCAGGGGTGACTTCCATTTTGTCACGTGACCTTTCACTCTAGAGGAAAAAAAATGCTTAACATAGAAATGACCTCCAGTGATGTGAAAACCTAACACTTAACTTACCATGTAAGGTCTAGCAGTGAAACGGAGGGACGTGGATGGAAGAGGGAAGGGGAGCGAGGATTGGGAACATCCTCCCATGAAAGGCTCAAACCAGAAGTCCAAGAGAACGTTACCCAGGCCATAAGGAGCTTTTGACCTGTGTAACATACTTATCTACCACTTTTTGAACTGTGTGCAGTGGTGAGCAACCACGTATTTAATTGTGTGCAGTGATGATCAGCCACATGTTTGTGTTTTGATTGAGGTCTGTGACATCATGGTGCACATGAGTTCCTGTTGTGATGTTTTCTTAGAGTGATCAGTTGAGTGATTTATTTATTTCTTTCTTTTTTTTTTTGATGGTATTTTTTGTTTTAACACAAAATCCTCAAAATTATGTCATGAAACGAAATGATGATTTGTGTGTGTGCAATTTCTGATGTTTGGCATTTACATTCTCTTCTGCCGACAGCTATCTAGGGAGAACTGTTTCGCACATTTTGTTTTTGATATCCAAAAGTTGTGGAATATTTGTCAAAAAATTCACTGTTCTGTTTTGTATTGTGTATTAGAATGAGTGCTACTTTGCAGTCTGGAATTTTGTGGGTTTGTGTGCATTTGGTCTTTTCGTCATATTCAGTTGTGATGTTCTTTTTGTTTTTCCTTGCGCGCGCGTGTGTGTGTGTGTGTGTGTGTGTGTGTGTGTGTGTGTGTGTGTGTGTGTGTGTGTGTGAAATTGAAAACCTGATTTTTTTTTTTCTTCATCTGTCAGACTATGAATTAAAAGACAAGTCTATTTTTATGACTTTCAGTTGTCTCTGTGCACGTGTTTTTATTTGCCTGTAGAGAGAGAGAGAGAGAGAGAGAGAGAGAATGCTTCAAGAATCACACTGCCATATTTAACATCACACCTTTCCATCCACGCATGATGCTGTGTTGCATTATATAATGAAATAATCAACACAACTGTCAGTTTGAAAAGAACTTTATTGTAGAAAGAAGGTTAGAGAGGAAGGAGTGGAGAAAGGAGTGGGGTGGGTGGAGCAGAATTTGAATACAATTTTCTTTTTAAATTAAGCAATTTCTTCTTAATAGATATGTACAGGTACTTCCCACACAAATGATTGGACATGAAAGCAAGACCATAACGGAGATGAGAAATGACAATATACAAACATGACCAAATATATGTTGCATTTGTGCATGACATGGGGGTGGAGCGGTGGGGTTGGACAGAAAAAAAAAAAATTGTAATTCATGTGGTTTCGTTTAAATGAATGATGAGTTACAATGAAATGTTGACTGCATACCTTCCAAATAGTGAAAGTAAAAAGGTATGGACTCTTACAGTTACTCCAGGATCTTCAGTACATTGCCCAGTTTTAGGCACCAAGTGTTTTTACTTCCACTAAGTAATGAACTGAAACTTACATTGGTACACAAGAAAGAGTCAGGTGCCAGTCTGTACAGTCAGAACATACCTTTTTGCCCAACTCACATCATGCAAACATGGATTTAGTACATTTAGTCACATGATACTCCATAACCCTGTCTGAAGGGAAAGAGATAGGATTTAATTTCATTTACTCTCCGTCTCTCTCTCTCTCTCTCTCTGTCTGTCTGCCTGTCTCGCACCTTCCCTCTACCTGTCTGTCTGTCTCCTTTTTTTTTTTTTTCCTCTTTAAAGAACAATACCAAAAAAAGGGAGGGATGGGAGTGACACAAACATACACACACACAGCTAAAGTGCAAGAGAACACGGAGGAATTTTTTTTTTCTTTTAAGTCGCGTCTATCACATACAACTGAAAGGCATGTTTCCGCCCAGTTCCACCATCTCTTCCCCTGTCTCCACTGCCCACCCCAATCCACCTTTGGCATTCACAGGGAAGAATGGTACCGGGACTGGGAAACGGCGATACAGTTTCTTTGATGACATTCCACACGAGCAGACGAAAGAAGAATATACACAACCCCAGGAAACAGAGATGCATTTCTAAACGGCAGAGAATGCTAGGTATCTTGCCACCAAGACAGTAAGTGGCGAGGGCTTTCGGAGAAACGACGCGAGACGGCGCTTGTTTATTTCCCTGGCTTATTTCTATAAACGCAGTTGTTGATCTGGATCTCGATTGAGACAATACTCGGAAATACTTGCGACACTAGTGGATAAACAAGGCAAGAGAGAGAGAGAGAGAGAGAGAGAGAGAGAGATTGATTCACGTAAGGTGGACCTACAAATCAAAGAACATCATAGAAACAAACTAAAGCGGTACATATTCAAAAAATCTTGAAGTGTTTTCTCCCCTTCGCGCCTTGTCGAAAACATGGTCACTTGGTATTAAACCAAAACGTAAGTATCAAATCAGATCAGTTCGCAAGAACATTGTGTTTTCTATTAAAAAAAAAAAAATCTAGGCGGTGAAGGTTTAGCAACAGGTTTTGCAAATAAATGACGAAATTGTATGCGACATCACGAACGGAGGACCTGCGCTGGACTGTGCGCAGACGCCCTGCTTCCAAACGCAGGCTCTCAAACAGTGATCATTTGACATCGGCCCAGTCCACAGCAAGCAGACGTTATTATGTCGCCGTTGCCGATGGTGAACAAGAGAAGACAACTCCGTCGCCCCACACTGTGCTATAATGTATCAATAAAGGGTTTGATAGCATTCGACACTCATTGTGCGCCGAACATGAGAAGATAAGTGGTCGCTCGTTCTTCGTTTTTATCGTCCTAAATGTTGTTTTGTTTTTGCCTGAAGAAGGCCCAAGGGGTAAAAATGCATTGTGTTTTGTCCTGTAATCTGTTTGTATTGTCTTGCAGAATTAAGGTCCTTTTTTCCAATAGTTTCCGCCTACAGTCACCTCGTTTCAAAACCAGGTTTTATAAAGATAATGCTATGTTAGGCCAGATTCAAGGAAAGGGTAAAGGTAAAACAATTAGGAGAGTTCTCTTATCGAAACATCCATCCCTAATGCGTTTAAACTGTTGCCACTATGGAGCCAACAACATCACCTTGCATAACAATTGAAAACTCTGAACAACGTGCTCATGAAATCTTGCCATTACCTAGCTGGCTTTGTTCGCTGTGTCGTCTTCCTCGCTGCCCTCAAAGACCATAGTCATCCTGCGGCTTAACTAGGACACCTCTCTGACCTGGGAGTGGACGGTTCATAAGGTAGTGGGCTGGACAGCCTCACAGGGTACCCAAACATCAGAGATCCGGTTTACAAACAACCAAATAGATGTATACATATTTACACACACACACACACACACACACACACACACACACACACACACACACACACGGCGCGATCGTGAGAGAGAGAGAGACAGACAGAGACAGAGAGAGCTATGCGATGGAGATGAACCAAGGCATATTTACAATTCTTTTTCATATAACAAACATGCAGAAGGGGCAAGTGAGACACACACACACACACACACACACACACACACACACACACACACACACACACCGCGCGAGCGCGTGAGAGAGAGATGGAGACAGAGAGAGCTATGCGGTGGATATGAACCACGGCATTTTTACAACTTTTTTCATATACAAACATGCAGAAGGGGAAAGTTAGAAAGCACACACACACACACACACACACACACACACACACACACACACACACACACACACGCGCGCGCGCGCGCGCGCGCGTATAAATACATACATACATAGGCCTACATGTATACATACATACATAGATAGACACAAACGCATCTGTGTTTAATAGACTAAAACATCGAAAGCTTGTTTGGGATAGTTCTCTCTCTCTCTCTCTCTCTCTCTCTCTCTCTCTCTCTCTCTCTCTCTCTCTCTGTGTGTGTGTGTGTGTGTGTGTGTGTGTGTGTGTGTGTGTGTGTGTGTGTGTGTGTGTGTGTGTGTGTGTGTGTGTGTGTGTGTGTGTGTGTGTGTGTGTGTGTGTGTGTTTGACACTTGTGAAAGGCGGTGCTTTGAGCAGAACATCACGCAGGCTCATTAAATACAGCAAATAGCCAAAGGCATCAATCGCATGATATGCACAATGAGTAGCTCAAGCCATAACTGACTTGACTAAAAGCCTCACGATATGTTAAATGAAAAAAAAAACAATCATCTGGTCATGAATAATGTTATCAAGCTGTTATGATATGTATAACTGAACATCCATTACATCCACCAGTAAATATATTACAGTGTGTCAGTGATATGTACAATAAAGAAAGGTTACGTTCATGATGTTATGAAAATGATAGGAACTTTTGCTTCTTAAAAAAAAAAAAACACACACACACACACACACACACACACACACACACACACACACACACACATAAATCGGAGCCAGTGCTCTTTGCTTATAGGTAGCCAAGGGACATGGGAATGAGACGTTACCGCCAGATACTCAACATCAGACAGACGACCATGTCATCGATGAACAAATGTGTCAAACCATCAAACAACACACTGTGCCATAGGAAAAACCTGTTGACGTTAGTGAAGGGAAGACACCTACGTTTGTATAGCCACATAATAAGACCCGGTGGCCGGCCTTACTTAAAGCAGCTCTGCCTAGGAAGCTGTTAGAGAGAGAGAGAGAGAGAGAGAGAGAGAGAGAGAGAGAGAGAGAGAGAGAGAGAGAGAAAACAACAACAACAAAAAAAGAAAAAAAACTGATGGACTGATAACATAGCTCAAGGGACAGAACCGACAGGACTGAAAGAACCTGGTGAACAGTTCCTCGGAGTGGCGCCCCCTCAATGACGATTCAAGGAGTTACGGGAGAAGACCAGTAGAAAGAGACACACGACGCACGACGATGTGTGCTAGATGAACAGGCACTGCAAGCAGCACTGGCACGGGTTATGTGTCTTCAATTGTTTGAATGTGAAAGCGCAAAGTCACTGTTCTTAGCGAAATAGTTGAAGGCATCTAGTATAACAGTCATGATATGTAATGCAATGTGTTGTAAAAGGATATTTACAGAGCGCTTTACCTCGCGAGAGCCCGAAGCGCATATTACAGAAACATGGTAGAATACAAATTCTGTCTCAAACACACACACACACACACACACACACACACACACACACACACACACACACACGAGCGCGTCAAAACATGCAGACTCGCGCACAGAGATAAGTGGATATCGTTAATCAATCCGGGGGGAAAAATATGTCTTTAGGGAGGTTTTAAAGAGTCCGTGTTACGCAGAGAAGGCAGACCATTCCACAGAGCAGGTGCCAGGTAAGAGAAAGATCGTTGGCCTGAAGTTTTCAGGCGAGCAGAGGGAAGCCGAGGCAGACGAGAATCGGTGGATGATCGTGGATGATATGTGGGGCAAACAGTTATGATACAGAATTATTCAAACAGAGTTGGTCACAAAATGCTTGGCAGGTCGACCATCGATAATGGCGTCAAAAAAATCAATTTCTTGATATTATAAAGCGTCAAATATGAATCCAGTTTCCATTTGATTGGCTTGTTTTGTTTGTTTTATATCGCGCGCGCGCGCGCGCACACACACACACACACACACACACACACACACACACACACACACACACATTGCGAGACACAGATGAGATGATTTACAAGTCAGATGTCGCAAGTGATTCAGACAAGTTCAGTCCTAGGAACTGTACAGCATGTCCATACAACTCCAGAGTCGCTTAGGAATCTTTGTTCTCCCAGTCGCTGCTTCACAGAAAGAAGCAGCGTGATATATTTCGGATACTTAAAATCTGTTTAAGACAAAAAGAATGATCACTGTGCATATTCTTGTCATCACAGGATACAGTTTTGAGCGGAAACATGGTGTGCACGGTATACTTGTGTGTTCAATCCTCCCCTCTCCGTTTGCAAGTGTTTCTGGGTACGTTGTGTAAACGAGTGTTGATTGTAAAGCGCTTAGAGCTTGGCGTCTAGCCGAGAATAGGCGCTATATAAGTATTCATTATCATTATCATTGTCATTTGAGGGGTACACTTCCGTCTTTCTACGATCTGGATCGAGTTTACTCTCACACCTTTCCACCGGTGGGCAAATCCAGACATACTGGCCGAATGTCGTCAAAGCAGACACGGACTCATTTCTTGGATGTTTCTTTTTTCTTCGTGGGAGAACGCATGTTCAAGTCATTCACAAAGACACTAATCCGTTCGAAGGGTGAGGTGAAACAATGCAAACATGTGGAGGGGAGGTTACTATCTCTCGCCTCGTGTTTCCCTCGGTTCCGTTGGTCGGGAGCTGCTTCGCTCGCGCGGTTTCATTAACCAGTTCCAGGCAAGAGAATCGTTCAGCTGGCTGATGTGCCCTCTCATGTTACCACGTTTGCGAATTTCTTGTCCGCCTGCTGTTCACCAAGGGCGGCATGCTGTCTGCATAATTATAGGCTGTGCCTGCGCGTGGACCCACCGTGTGTGTGCTGCACACTTGACAATTTGACGCTGTCCGTTGGATGGTGTGGTGGAGCAATCACCCAATCTTTGAACACAGACGGACACAAAGCCAGTCAGACCAACAGGGGGAGTTATGAATGCCTTCAACGTGCGAGATGAAACTGTGAAAGGTGGAGGCACTGATCATCGTCTTTCTAAAGGTTTAAAGATGAAAAGAAATCTGAAGAATCAACAGTCCTGTTTTGTGTAGAGAGATGTTCCATAGGATTGTGACACTGACCTTTGTTCTGCCCTGATTGCTTTGGATCCCATCCCTTTGGTGTGTCTAAACAGGGAGACCCACTCTCTTGCTGTTCTCTTTTCAGTACTCTCTCTCTCTCTCTCTCTCTCTCTCTCTCTCTCTCTCACACACACACACACACACACACACACACACACACACACATTAACCATTAGTATTACTCTCTCTCTCTCTCTCTCTCTCTCTCTCTCTCTCTCTCTCTCTCTCTCTCTCACGCACACCCCCCTTAAGCAAGCACAGAAGCGTCTCTCCTCAAAACACAGATTGCCTAGAATCGTCCCACTCCCACCCCCACACCCTCACCCCCGCCAACCCCCCGTTCCCCGCATCCCCATCACCTCCCAAACCCCTCGCGCCTCCAGCACGGCATCCGCTTCCTGGCAGTTGCCTCCCCTGCCATCTCTGGATGTAAGTGATGTCGCCGCTCTCGCTCCTCTTGATCTCCGGAGTCGGCGTCATTGTCGTCGCCGTCCCCCAGCCCCACCACCCCCACCCCGATGGACTCGCCCCCTTCCTCCTCGTTACCTTCTCCCAGCCCCTCCTCCCCCTTGGCAGACAGGGTGGTAAAGGTGGGGTCGCGGTAGGGCGTCGCCGGGGCCGCGGGAGTGGAGACGACGTGCACTCTGGGACGCACCTGGGGCTCCACGTGACTGGAGCCACCAGCCACCAGAACCTCCTCGGACCCGCAGTGGACCTTGCGGCCCACCTTGAAGGCGTGGACGAGGTCGGTGGCCTCGTTGACCAGGGGCACGATGACCACGAAAGCCAGGGCCAGGAAGGCCCAGGCTTTGGACAAGTTCACCTGCGCACGCAGTGTGTCGTATGTGGATAAAAAGCAGCATATGCATGAAAGGGTTTCACGAGTGGATAAAATCATAAGTGGATAAAAGGGTTTCACGAGTGGATAAAAAATATGCATATGCATGAAAGGGTTTCACGAGTGGATAAAATCATAAGTGGTTAAAGCAGCATATGCATGAAAGGGTTTCACGAGTGGATAAAAATCATAAGTGGTTAAAGCAGCATATGCATGAAAGGTTTTCACGAGTGGATAAAATCATAAGTGGTTTTAAAGCAGCATATGCATGAAAAGGGTTTCACGAGTGGATAAAATCATAAGTGGTTAAAGCAGCATATGCATGAAAGGGTTTCATAAGTGGATAAAATCATAAGTAAGTGGATAAAGCAACATATGCATGAAAGGGTTTCATGAGTGGATAACATCGTAAGTAGATAAAGAAACATATGCATGACAGTGACTTTCATAAGTAAATAAAGTAACGTAGGTTTGACAGGGCCATTACTGCTGTCTTTTTTATTTTTTTTTTATTATTATTATTATTTTTTTAGATAACTCCCTGGAGGCATTTTCCCGAATCTATTTCAAGATCGAATCCTAGCATGTTGGGACCTCCTTTTTGACTATGCGGTGGTGTTCACCATATTGATGTTTAGATGTGGCTGCACGAGAGAGTGTGGAAGAAGTATCAGTGGAGAGCAATGACAAATTATTGAACAACCACTCAGGACTCTATGCTGGGATGTAAAATCTATTCAAGTAAAAGACACCCCCAAAAAATCAAGAGAAAAGCATGTCTTTGCTGGGTAACAAATTCAGTTAGGTATGGACAAAAACATTCAAAAAAAAATCTTCAAACGGAAGGAACCTTTAGTAGAAGGCAGATTCCATTACAAGAAAAGATATCCACCCAAAAAAACAAAACAAAACAAAACAAAACAAAAAAAAACAAAAACGAGTTGCCAAAAGGATGAGTCTTTATGAGGAGTGAAATTCTAGTATGAAAAACAAAACAAACAAAAAGTCTGAAGAGACAGCGAGTCTTGTGTACGGATATAAATCATAGTAGAAAGAAACTCGTGGACAGCGTGGCAGCAGAGAGTCCTCAGAAGAGAAGCCCCCCTTCAAGCAAGTGTTTCGGCCCTTATCTCCTGACACTCTAGGGGGTTGGACCACACCCGGTTCATGACTCCGGATGTCCCTCTGCTGCCCTTTTTTCCCCATCTTGGGACGAGCCATGGCT
The DNA here is from genome assembly GCA_016801955.1 of Conus betulinus. Taxonomy (NCBI): domain Eukaryota; kingdom Metazoa; phylum Mollusca; class Gastropoda; order Neogastropoda; family Conidae; genus Conus; species Conus betulinus. Next base: position 713,487 of record JADBJO010000149.1, read on the forward strand.
GGGATTCGAATCCATGACCCTCTGGACATGCTCATTTTCCACTTAATGACTCGCACACTAGCCACTGAGCCACTGGGACACCTGATATTTATAGGAAAGTTAAGCCTTATGAAGTTCACTTTTGTTCCTCCTTGACCAGATCCAGCTGAACACCTCTCTGCTGCTTCTGCCATTGCTTTCAGGGCTCTGGTTTTTTCCCTCCCTGCAACTGAGAGCTGTTTCATGAGGCTGTATGCAGACATTCCTACAAATCCCCCTAGCTCCAATTTCTGCAGTGAGGACTTTGACCTGATAGCCTTCTCTCCTCAGGCTGTTTGCAGATCAGCATACTTTTCAGTCTTGTAGATTTGAGCTGCCTCCATTCTGTTCTCATATGGCACCGTGAGCTCGATCATGATCAGCTGCTTGGTTGACTGAGAGTGGACTACTATGTCTGGTGTCATGCCACTCTTGCAGATGATCTCTGGGTGACTCTTCCATTCTGGGAGGTCTGCAGTGCACTCCCAGTCATCTGCCCCGTCCAGCAGACTCTGCCTGCATGTTCCGAGTGGCACTGTTCTTCTTGGCTATGATTCGCTGCCTCCTGCCGTGAAGAATGTTGCGGGTGCTTTTGGAGTCCTGATTTTCCCTTTTGTAGTATTGGCATTAGCCCAGACTACTTGTACAATGTCTCTGAGCACTTGGTTGTGCCTCTATGTGTACCTTCCTTGAGCCAGGGCTTTATGAGGAGTGAAATTCTAGTATGGGCAAGGAAACAACAAACAAACAAAAAGTCTGAAGAGACAGCGAGTCTTGTGTACGGATATAAATCATAGAATAATAAAGGACAAAAATGTTTCAGAAAAAAAGGGGATCGAGTCTATGTGAGGAGGTAAAGTCTTGTAAAAAGCAGGGCAAGAATCTCTCTCTCTCTCTCTCTCTCTCTCTCTCTCTCTCTCTCTCTCTCTCTCTCTCTGCAAACGAACCAAGTGCTCGACCTACCCAACTGCTGAACTCCTCCCGACTCATGGTACCTATGGCAACCATGCAGGCCGGCCACAAGACGACCAGCACGAGGGCCAGAGTGACCGAGCCAGCGTTGGCAATCCAACGCGAGGTGCGGAAGGTCTGGCTGACCTCCTCCAGTGTGGGCCGGTTGTCCAGGTGCTGTGTGCCTGTTAGGTCCAGCTCCCTGTCCACAAGTGAAGAGAATTTTCAGACCGAAAAAAAGGACAGTTTTTAATTTTGCGTAAACTTAAAACATTTTTTTTTTTTACTAGTCTTTATTATCATTTGTGTTTTTCTTATCATAGGGACAAAAAGACTTGTTTATTATTTTAGTCGGTTTATTCTTATTCCTGAATTCCGTAATGTATACATCTATATTTCGTTTTCAATCTTTAAGTCTTCGCTAATAGGGATTTTATATATATGTTCCGTTCCTTAAGTTCCAATTCCCACCCAAGAGAAAATTACTCTCGTGACACTTTCTAATCATTACCCGCAGATACTGAGACCACTTCATCTGAGCAAAGATAAGAGAGGGAGAGGATCGATATCTTTTCTCGCTTTCTCACTGTTCCACTTAGTCGGAGTCCCCGTTTGCTTGCACAGGGAGATAACCACCTCCCAGCAAGTGAACTGTTCAGTCAGCCGGCCTTGTCAAGAAACCACGAGTGCAGCTTTTTTTTTTTTTTTTTTTTTTTTTTTTTTTTTTTTTTTTAAATACACAATTCGGCGAGGTCAGCCTACTGTCTTGTAAGGAATTGAGCCCAAGTTCCCGGTGGTTTCGTATGTTTATTTGTTTGGGGAGTGCGTCGATGGAAAACTGGATCGTTTTGGGGTTATCGGGAAAAAAAATGGGAAGGATTTTAGAGTCTAGTGCCTGCGCTCACCTGTTCAAAAAAAAAAACTGTACATCATATATGCATGCTGAGCAGTGAACAGAGAGCTCAGGGAGATTTGTTACCTGTAGGACGTGTAGTTAAATCACACACAGAGAGAAAAGACCGGTTGATGGCTCGGTAGATACAGCGAGGCTAAGCTGGAACGCTTGCCTTTTAGTTTTTGTAATGAAGACACAGGAGGCGTCTTGTGAAATTGTAAATTGAACACCATGGCTGGCCCATTGTAAGAAAACCGTCAGAAAACTTTCTTCCCGGATTTATTAGGGCTCTAGTCTTTTTTGCTGAGTGGGGCATAGACACACAGCTTGCAGTTTATTCTGTAAGTCATTAAGAGGTCGCAGAGACGAGAAATTGGGGAAATAATGGGTGTTGGTCTGTGAGGACCAGGAAACTTTGTTTATGAAACTGATTATACATATATATATATATATATATGTGTGTGTGTGTGTGTGTGTGTGTGTGTGTGTGCGCGCGCGCGCGCGCGCGCGCTGTGTGTGTGTGTGTGTGTGTGTGTGTGTGTGTGTGTGTGTGTGTGGGCGCGAACTTTGAAAGGAAAAAGTTGTTTGTTTTGTTTTAAAGAGGACCTGTTAATGTAATTTTGAAACATTTGTCTTATAATTTTTGTGAAAAAAGAAAAAGGAATTTATATGTGGATAGTGTAAAAAAAAAAAAAAAAAAAAGTATCGTTGTTAGTTAAAAGGAGCACTCTCTTTTGTTTTGTCTGACTGGTTGTTTGTCGATGATGCTGCGAGAGCAGGTGCCTCATATGCGCGCACGTGGCCGTCATCCATGCACGACTCACCGCGTGTGTGCTTTAAACTCGAAAGTTTGACAATGTCAGCGGTGAAGTGTGGTGGACAGCCAGCCAGCCCGTGAACAAAAGGGAGACACAGAATCAATCAGGTTAACAGTAAGCCATGAATACCTTCAATATGTGCCGTGGAGCTCCAGCCAACAAAAGGACAACTATACTGAACCCGTTCTTCACACTTGGCTCAGTCATTTCTTTGTTCATCTTATTGCCGTGTGTTTTTTGTTTGTTTCATTTGTTCGTCTAAATAGAAAAAGACCCAACGGCCGAAATGCGTTATCGATACATTGTAACTCGTTTTGTGCGTTTTTGGCGGTCCACTGACGTACCTTCATACTCGACGACCTTGACTTATACTCGGCGACCTTGACTTTCTTGGGACTTGCGTGATGTGAGACATAAACACTTTACAGCAGACTCCATGACAGCCTTGTTCAGAGACGTCCCACCTGATGTGATCTTTGAATTTGTGAAACAGATTTACATTTTTCATCTGATTTAAGATTTTACAGAAGAACTTTTTTTAAACAAAATTCTCGGTGTGTTTTTAGGTGTATTTTTTAACGGGTTGTGTGAAAGAGGTGGGTTTTAATTTTTTTTTTTTTTTTTTTTTTTTTTTTCTTTTTTTTTTTTTTTTTTTTTTTTTTTTTTTTAGGCTATATTGTTATTGGTGGTGGTAGTGGTTTTGTTTTTTCTTCCTTAAATGATTAGTTGACTTCCAAGCGGTGACAGCCCTTTGCGCTCGGCTGGGCTATAGGCCTAAGCAACATTACCTTACCTTACCTGGACTTTCCGCGGCCCGCCTCTGCTGCCAGTTCTACCGCACCTGTTGCCTGGACTTTCGCCAGATGGACTTTCGCCGCTACGAATACTTTCCTTAGTCGTGGAGCTTTTCGCTTGGCGCCGTATATCCTTTGGTGCTGGACGAGAAATTTTTGTGCATATTCTTCAGGGGTATTTTCTTCGCTTTTGCACACTGACAGAGCACACATGCTGAGATCCATTGTCGCCTTTCTCCAGTGTGCTGAATGACGTTTGTGCCCCGTTACCTAATAAAGAGGCTAGATCCGGACTCAAATGATGATCATGTTCGACACACCGATTACAGAAAAAAAAAACAAACAAACAAAAACAAAACAAACAAAACAAAACAGAAAACAAAACTGAAAATAAAAACAAACAAATAAACAAACAAAACAAACTAAAACAAAAAAACAAAACAAAACAAAAACAAAGAAACAACAAACAAAACAAACAAACAAACAAAACCGAACAACAAACGGAAAAAAAAAGTGTTTGACTGGAAATATGATCCAAGGACCACCAGATGCATGTTAGAATGATGAAGAGAACAGAAGGTGAAGGTTTAGATGAAATGTCCCTCAAATGGAAACTTGACACTGTTTCTGACACTGACAATAAAACAGGAGAATAATCGATAACGAGAGAACCAGCTGAGTGGAATTTGCAGAAGCATGATTAGATTTGCTGTTGGTAAACGAACTACGCTAGAACACACGGCACAGTTGAATTGACACCAACACCAGCAGCACCACCACCACCCCGCCCCCCCCCCCCCCCCCCCCAAAAAAAAAAAATGCAAACAAAAGAAAGAAGAAAAGAAAGAAGTAAAAAAACAACAACAACAACAAAACCAACACCTGAAACAGAAAGTCAGTAGAGAAAAAAGGCAAGGAAGACAGAAAGAAAGAAAAAGGAAGAAATGAAGATAGAAATAAGCTAACGCATTAAGCGAGAAAAACAAAAGCGAACGAGAAGAAAAGGAAAAGCAAGGAAAAGGAGAAATGACATAAAAAGAATAATAATAATAATAAACAATGAGAAAGAAAAAGAAAAAAGAAGAAACAAAAAAAAAAAGAGAGAGAGAGAAAGAAAAGAGAAAAATAACGACAGAAAAAAGAAGGGGGGTGGGGGTGGGGGCAGAAAATAGATAATGACGCAATGATCAGACTCACTTGGCGTAGATTTCCGTCCATGCACCCAGAGGCTGTCGATGTCCCGTGTGTTCTCCCAGATTTCGCCTGCCCTCTCCTTGTCATAGTGACGATTCGTCACCAGTGACGTCAAAATCGTGATGGCGCCACCGGACAAAATGGCCACCAGGTTTCCGCACAACATAGACATCTCCTCGCCTGCAATGGGGTCGAAGACGAGGAACGTGGGTGTAAAGACTGTGGTGTTAGCAGTATTTATATCGATTATCATGTCTGTTGATAGTTTGTTGTTTATAACCTAGCTGACAGGAGAAAGCATTTATCAGGTTGGAAAACCAAGCGCATGCCTTTGCCCATGATCAGTACCAATAGGCTGCTAAAATGTTCAAACATACAACGAAATGTTAAATGAACAAGGCAGCTGTAGACTTACATAGTGATCAACTAGGACGGCACGGAGGAGAACGCAGACCTCTGCTAGATCGAACAGATCCTGGATCTACCCTATGATCCGGATCCAAACAAGTGTAATGAGTTCATCCTACGCCATACCTCATCTTTCCGCCAGGTTTCGGTAAAATCAGTTTCGCAGTTTTTGCGTAATCTTGCTGAGAGATAGATAAACAAGCTAACATATCCGGGTGAAAACAATACCTCCTTGGGGGAAGTAACTAAACAAGAAGCAAACTGTCTTTTAGAATTATTTCCCTTTCACATGTCAGTCACGCTGAGTTTACCAGTGTTTTCGTGATATTGGTCTGGGTGTGCTGCCTTAAAAAGGTTCAAGGTTACAGCCTAGAAAGAATCAAGCGTTCCGTCGCAGTTATTTCTTCACTTATTGCCGCTGTGTGCGTTGTCAGATCAGGACACGCAATCGAGCATGGAACTAATCCCCCCCTCCCCTAACGTGTCTCTCTCTCTCTCTCTCTCTCTCTCTCTCTCTCTCTCTCTCTCTCTCTCTCTCTCTCTCTCTCTCTCTCTCTCTCTCTCTCTCTCTCTCTCTCTCTCTCTGCGTGTGCATGCACATGCAGAGAGAGAGAGAGGTGTATACAGAGAGAGAGAGAGAGAGACGGACAAACAGGAGAAGGAGGAGGAGGAGATGTTGAAGGAGGAGGAGGAGGACGAGGAGAAGAAGAATATAAGAGATGTGCGTGTGTGTGTGTGTGTTGTGTGTGTGTGTGTGTGTGTGTATGTGTGTGTGTGTGTGTGTGTGTGTGAGAGAGAGAGAGAGAGAACGCACACGCGCGTGTTCATGTGTGCGTAAGCGCGCGCGCACGCGTGCATGTGTGTGTGTGTGTGTGTGTGTGTGTGTGCGTGCGTGCGCGAGCGCGCGCGTGCGTGTGTGAGAGTGACCGCTTGTGTGTGTGTGTGTGCGTGTGCGTTTGTGTGAAACCTCATGAGAATAAAATACTGCTTTAAATCAAGTTAGCCTTTCATTTTTTTTTCCCGGAATTCTGCAACCCAGTCTAATGGCCTTAAAAGCTAATCGTTAGTCAATACTCTCTCTCTCTCTCTCTCTCTCTCTCTTCGTCGTCGAGATACTTTTTAGTCTGTATCAACAATCTTAAACATTAGTCGATGATCTCTCTCTCTCTCTCTCTCTCTCTCTCGCTCTCTCTCTCTCTCTCTCTCTCTCTCTCCTCTCTCTCTCTCTCTCTCGCTCTCTCTCCGACCTCTCTCCCTCTCCCCCCCCCCCCCCCCCCCCCCCCCCCGGCCCCAATATTTCGAAATAGGAATCTTTATAGCTTGTTCGTTGCTCAGTGTGCATTCGCCGTGTGCGGACGCGCGCGCGCGCGTGTGTGTGAAAACCGCTATACTTTTATTCATCATTCTGATCATTTTGTTACATGTCTTTTTTTTTTTTCTCCTCCTTTGTTTCCTCTCTTCGGCAGTTGGTTTCTAATGGTCTGCGAAATTTCAAATTACGTCGATTCACCGTGCAAAGTAAACAACAAAGAAAATCTTGGAAGTCAAGCCCACACGTTTAGCAAATAAAACTTCTATCCAAAGACCATCAGCAACGGCATGCTTTCAACATAGTTTTGCTTGTCGATCAAAATGGATTTTAATCTGAGGACAGCGCCACATGCAAACAGCCATGCTGAGTAAAAGAACTACACCCGCCACTCCGGTTAATACTATATATATATTGCCTAGGCTTCGTTCTGCGTCACACAAGAGAACAATGGAGGAGCAGGAAAAAAGATGAAGCGCTGTTACTCTCAAATTTGGCTGACATGGTCTTTGAAAACAATGAGAGGGGTAGGGTGGAAATTTTTATGGGGGGAGGGGGTATGGTGGGGGGGGGGGGGGGGATGGTGGTGGAGAGAAGCAGGGGGCATAGTGGTGAGTGACAGAGAGGAGAGAGGGGAAGAGGCTGCATGCACCAAAAATTAATGCGCCAAGGCCTTGCTGAACTAGTCGAGTCTTCATAGACAGGCGCAATTAGATTGCTTCGAGAATTTTTACTTTATGTCCGAAAGATGATTTACCTTCTTTTCCTTCATATGCCCATCATGGTACATGCCGGGTGGTTCCAAGCAGACAGTTTTAATGAAATAAATCGGACTATTTTTTTTTTTTTTTTTTTTTTTGGGGGGGGGGGGGGGGGGGAACCCCCCTGGCGTAAAGATAAGGTTACGGGTAAGTGCGAAGGCCTGACATGATAGGTCAGTACGGGGTAGCTCCTGTATTTCTGTATTGTGATTGATTTCATCAGCAAAAATCTTTAAAAACACAAGTGGAATAATTGGGAGGGGGGGGGGGGGGGGGGGGGGGGGGGGGGGGGGGTGGTTGGGGGGGGGGGGGGGTGGTCATTTGATCTGTTTCAGTTTAATATCCATTTCTGGTTTAAAGTTATGCTACACCTCCAAACGCTTACATGGATTAGCCTATATATATATGTGTATAGATCTGCCTTCGGGAGGGATTTCGACGGCTCCCTCATGCAGCGAGTGAAGGGTTTTTATATTTATAATACACATTTTCCCATTTTCTCTTCATCTTCATTTTTTTTTTCAGTTTCAAATTTTTGCCTAGTCATTAGTATAATGATGGAAGAATTGTTAACTTGCACTTGTTTTTCCACCACTGCTTGATTGTTCAGCATTACACACACACACACACACACACACACACACACACACACACACACACACATCCATTTAGTGCGAAATCGTAATGGTGGCGTGTGGCCGGAGGGGCGGAGAGGAAAGGTGTGATGGACTCACCAGTGTTCTCCATGAAGTTTCGCAGACCGCCATCGTAGGTGGAGGCTACGGCTAGCCACGTGATCAGCGCGAGCACCGCGCCCCCTACACTCCCCACCACCATGGCCAGGCCGGTCAGGCGGCCCCAGAACATGCATAACGTGATGGGGATCACCGCCGATCCCACCAGGACGCCCATGAACAGGTATACCCAGCCTAGACTCAGCTGAGAACCATATATACAGAGAGAGAGAGAGAGAGAGAAGAGATCATATTGTTTACTAATCAGAAGAAGGCAAGTGAAAAAATAACGGCAGAACTTGATAACAGAAGATGCCATCTGAACTTCATCATTTTAGTTCATTTGCATTTTGGAGAATAAGAAGAATTTTAAACGAAGGAAGGTTGACTCGGAAAAATAGGTTGTTTAAACTCTCTCTCTCTCTCTCTCTCTCTCTCTCTCTCTCTCTCTCTCTCTCTCTCCATATACATGCATTAAATATATGAGATATTGCGAATTCTGTAACCTTCCTGGTGACTGGTCCTTCGCAAACCCTGAGTTCACCTGTTCTTTCTGACACGGCATAGTTATATTTTGGGTCATAATAAACAGATAAAAGGAATGTGTATCTCTCCAAGTTACAAGCCCAAGCGATGATGAATTACAAGTCACACCAAGAATTGCAAATGTGTGTATTCAAACCACCACTGATACATGCAAAACCCAGATATCCCCCCCCCCCCCCTCCCCAAATCCATTCCCTCCTCCCCCAACATTCCATTTTCCTCAAGATCACCCACCTACGTATCGAAAAGAAAGATTCTCGGTTCGTGTCATTTACTCCAACCCTTTCCTCCCTCCCTCCCTTTCTTCCTCCCTCCCTCCATCCCTGTCTCTCTCTCTCTCTCTCTCTCTCTCGTCTCTCTCTCTCTCTCTCTCTCTCTCTCTCTCTCTCTCTCTCTCTCTCGCTGTCTCTCTCTGTCACACACAGGTACATACACAGAGACACAGAGAGAGAGAGAGGGGGACCTGGACTATTACCGAACAGCAAAATAATTATCAAACATTCACTTTTTTTCTCGGAATGAAATTCAAAGACTACAAAACAGTTATGCTGCTTTGTCAGTTGGAACACGCAAAAAAAGGGGCTGTATCTATCACCTTACACTGGTACACATTAAATAACAAACAAGTAAACAAACAAAATGGACGAATAACAGTCCAGGAAATTTCCACTTCAATACCCCTCACCTAGCACACACCTAAATAAGAGACACACAGAACACAGCAGGAAACTCCATTAATCATCCCACCATCTAGAGGACATACAATTTATATGAGCTTTTGAAAACATGACAGAAAACGAACCGGAAAATGCCCCCCTCCCCCCCCCCCCATTCTTTCCGAAAAATAAGCTGGCCCCAGTCTGTTACCTAAGCAGTGTGCTTAACAAAAGCAAGACAAGACAGAAACAGACAAACAAACAAACAACAACAACAAAGTAATAGATAAAAAGGGAGGAGAGAGGAAGGGGGAGGGGCGAGTCACACGAGCGCATGCCATACCACAATGCACGCATAAGCACACACACACACACACACACACACACACACACACACACACACACACACACACACATACACACACACCGCACGCATGCGCGCGCACACACGCACACACACGCACACACACACACACACACACACACACACACACACACACACACACACACACACACACACACATATCTCGGTGTCTGTCTGTCTGTCTGTCTGTCTGTCTGTCTCTCTCTCTCTCTCTCTCTCTCTCTCTCTCTCTCTCTCTCTCTCTCGCAATTCATCCCACAAAGTATTTCAATAATCCTTGCCTTTTCAGGTTAACCCTGTTAATGTCGTCATCAAATGAAAACACTGTTAAGCAGTTAGCTATTTATCTATATAAAGCATTCAAGAAGCGAAGTGTGCATATATAATGTACAGAATACCAGTATCAATTTTCGACATGAATCACAGTGTATACCCCCATTCTAAGGGGCTATATGGCCTATATGAATAAAACATTTGAGTCTTGAGTCTCTCTCTCTCTCTCTCTCTCTCTCTCTCTCTCCTCTCTCTCTCTCTCCCATTCTCTCCTCTCTCTCCCATTACGTAAAGGATAACAGACAGGGACGTGATGGCCATGATTATCCACACCAAGCACCATACATTTTTTCCCCATGTTACCTAATTTCCTCTTCCTCCTCCCCACAACGCCTCACACCCCCACCCCACCTCATCCTATTCCAACGCCACCCCCACCCCCCACCACCTCAATCAGGTAGTGGATAACCGGCCTGGGATGATGATCATGGTGGTCTGTACAAACCACCCAGCTCCAGGTCATCAGACCACCACCCTCACCTCCTCCTCCTCCTCCTCCTTCCCTCGCCAGACCCCCACACTCCCTCCCCCTCCCCCCCCCCTCCCCCAAATCACAGTCATGCAGACGTTGAGTTAGTCATTCGTTGTTGGAGGACGTTCAACACATCCTCAAACCGTTTCACGCCCCTCCCTCTCCCTACACCCAATCCCTCTTCTCTCCCCTCTCTCGCCCGCCTTTCATCCTCTCCCTGCTCTCTCTCTCTCTCTCTCTCTCTCTCTCTCTCTCTCTCTCTCTCTCTCTCTCTCTCTCTCTCTCTCTCTCTCTCTCAGTTCCATCGTGTTGAGGTATGATCGTGAGGGGGTGGGGTGGGGTGGGGTGGGGTGGGGTGGTGATGATGACCATATGTGATCCGGACACGAGACACCAGTTCTTCAGAATACCCCTAACTCCCTCCTCCCCTCTCCTGCCCCCCCCCCCCCCCCCCCCCGCCCCACATTCCCCACTTTCTCCCCGGACCTCTCGTCTACCACACTACCTCCTCATCACTCCCCCCCTCCCCACACACACGTACACACACATAAATCATGTGGAGAGTAACAGTGAGGGAGGAGGATGGCCGTGGTCCTCACCCTACATTAATTCCTCCCTCCCCCTCTTCCCCTCTCCTAGCTTCCTTCTCCTCCTCACTTTACCACACCTTCCTTTTCTCTCCCTCCTCCCCCTCCCCCTAATACCTAAATCATGTAGAAGATAACAGTGGGTGTGGTCCACTCCAGCTCTTCAGATTACCTCCTCCTCTCCTCTTCCCATCTTATCTCCTGCCCCTGCTTACCGTTCCATCCACCCTACCCCTCTGTATCCCCCCCCCTCCACACACACACACACGCACACACCTTGATCATATAGAGGATGACGGTGAGGGGGAACGATGACCATGGTGGTCCACACCAGGTCTTCAGATTACTATCTCCTCCTCTTCCTCCTCCATCTCTTACCCCCTGCCCCTGCTTACCCTTCCATCCACCCCACCCCTCTGTACCCCCCACTTCCCCCCCCCCCCCCCCCTACACACACACACACACACACACACACACACACACACACACACACACACACACACACATGTTGATCATACAGAGGATGACGGTAAGAGGGAACGATTACCATAGTGGTCCACTCCAGCTCTTCACATCACTTCCGCTACCCTTCCCCCTCCCCCACACCTCTTCCCCCCTCCCCCTGCTTACCCGTCCATCCACTCCCTCCCATGTCCCATTCCAAGCACCACCCC
>JADBJO010000149.1:730000-747500 GCA_016801955.1 Conus betulinus
AAACGTGGGGTCGCCAGTGGAGGCACATGACCTGGGAAAACACGTGGCATTCTGTTTTGTGTTGGAGTGGAGTGGAGTGGAGTGGAGTGGATAGTAAACATGATTCCATTACTGGACACACTGGACCAGGGGAACACATGGTATTGTGTTGGGTGATGGGTTGGAATGGATTGAACTTGACTGAATTGTAAACATGAGGCCAGCGACTAGGAACCAGACCGTGGAAAATTCATTATATTGCGTTTTCTACTGTGCTGGATTAGACTGGATTGGATTGGACTGGATTGGCTAGGCGTGGAGTGGAGTGGAGTGGAGTGGGGTGGGGTGGGGTGGAGTGGAGTGGAGTGGAGTGGAGTGGAGTGGGGTGGGGTGGGGGTGGGGTGGAGTGGAGTGGAGTGGAGTGGGGTGGGGTGGGGTGGGGTGGAGTGGAGTGGGGTGGGTGGAGTGGAGTGGAGTGGAGTGGAGTGGGGTGGGGTGGGGTGGAGTGGAGTGGAGTGGGGTGGGGTGGGGTGGGGTGGAGTGGAGTGGAGTGGGGTGGAGTGGAGTGGAGTGGAGTGGAGTGGGGTGGGGTGGGTGGGAGTGGAGTGGAGTGGAGTTTGCTGTGAACATGAGGCTACATGTGGGGGAACACGACCTAAGGAACAGATCGCGTTGTATTATGTGTTGGATTGGATTGGATTGGATTGGATTGCACTGGACTGGACTGGATTGTAAACATGATTCCACCCACGAAGGAACCAGACCTAGGAACAAATGGTGTTGTGTTTGTTTTGGATTGGATTGGAATGGACTGGATTGGATTGGAATGGATTTGATTGGATTGGAACGGATTGCAAACATGGTTCCACCACCAAAGGAACCAGACGTGGGGAAAACGCGGTATTTTGTATTGGGTACTGGGTTTGATTGGATTGGTCTGAATTTGACTGCAAACATGAGGCTAGCCATGACGGAACCAGACTTTGGGAAATACATGGCATACTGATGATGCACTGAGTTTGATTAGATTGGGTTAGAATGTAAGCGTGAGGCCATCATCACGGAGCAATCACACCTAGGGAACATACGGTATTCTGCTGGGTGTTTGCTTGCATGGGGACTGGATTAGGTTGGACCGGATTGGATTCGACTGGCAAATGACTGATGCATTGAAGCTATGCTCCATCACTCGGCGGATATACGAAGACTTCGGACTGACAATTTCCTGATATATTGAAATTTAGTCTGAAAATCGGTCATTGTACAGAACTTTTGGACAGACAAAACAACTGCTTTATCCCAGTTTGGATAGACACATGGCTGATAAAGTGGCACCTTGGGAGAACGAGGAGGCTGAAAACTGTACATTCACGAGGGCCGACAGATAACCAGTTTTCCCAATATCTCAATATTTTGAAGGAGCGTAAAACACAAATACATCAGCTGCTAAAACAAGTTATGGATGAACTACTGCTACCCAACCAACCATCGTACCAACCCGTCAAGCAACCAATCAGATAACCAATCGATTAACCAGCCGACTAATCAACAGTTCTTGCAGCCAATCAAACAAGCAGACTATCGATCAGCCATCCAGTCAACTGATCGATCAACAAGCCAACTCACCAGCCAGTCGGCAAAGCAAGCAACCAAACGTAATATACGACCACGAACCAATTTGTCAGCGACCAAACAACGAAGAAGGGCCGCCCGTTCTCCCTCTCACCCACGTTAATGAGCAAACCGACAAAGCCAATTAAAGCGGCCGCGTTGAAGATACGAAAGTCATGAAAAGAAAAGGTACAGGAGGGAGAGGGAAGGTGGGAAGAGGACGAGAAAAAGGGAAAAGGGGGGGGGGGGGGGGGGGGGGGGGGAAAGGGGGGGGGGGGGGAGGGGGGGGGGGAACCGGACTGGTAGAAACGAAGGCTTTTTCTTTTTAAATACACAAACGAAGACGTGAAATTTCCATGCCTTTGAAAAAAAAAAAAAAGGCCCCATAACTAAATTCACTCGAAAGTTCTGCTAACTTAGTAAAGAAAGATACAGTTGCAGAGTAAGGCAACTGCCGGCAGAAATCTACACAAACTGTAAATGTCGTTAATACCGAACCCGTCGAAAAAAAACGTACACACGAATCACAAGACAAACGACCTCTTAGTTTCGACCTCTTAGGTCTTCTTCAGGCAAGAGACAAAACACTCAGGACAACGAAAATGAACGAGCAGACACTTACCTTCATTCCCTTCAGCGCAAGATTCAACGCACATCTTGACGTCTTGTCTTGTGATTCGTTTGTCTACGTTTTCTTGGCGGTTCGCTATCAATTACATTTAAAATTTGTTCAGTAAAGAAGCTTCAAGTCACGAGATGTGGCCTAACAACGTTACGTCTAATGAAAGCACAGACAGTAAAGCTGTACACTTTCTTTTTTCTGTCATTCGATAGGGCATCACCCCTAAGGTTCCTTTTTAAACGGTTCATTCCGCTGGGTTGCATACCACACGCGCGCGCGCGCGCGCGCACACACACACACACACACACACACACACCACATACACACACACACAAACACACACACACACACACACACACACACACACACACACACACACACACACACACACACACACACACACACATACACGCCCAAATTCAACACCAACATTCGCACACCCCAAAACACCACATACACACACACTTACATACTGTCTAAGACACGGAGACGTTAAATTAAAGAACGAACACACACACACACACACACACACACACACACACACACACACACACACACACACACACACACACACCACGGAGAGGAGACCATGAGAAAAACGAAGTCATGGCATTCAATTACTTTCTCCTTCTTCTTTCTCTCCACTGTGTTCTTTTTCATTTGTGTTCTTTAACATTGTTGTAAATTAGGACCGGATGGGGGGTGTGGGGGGGGGGGGGTTATGCCAGCATGCCTGCTCCCTCCTCCCAATCGAAATGTGTGTGTGTGTGCGTGTGTGTGTGTGTGTGTGTGTGTGTGTGTGTGTGTGTGTGTTTGTGTGTGTGTGTGTGTGTGTGTGTGTGTGTGTGAGCTGCTTCCCCCTTCTCCCGTTCCCCCTTCCTCTGTTTCCACGCCACGGCTAGCAGTAAACCAATAGATGACGTTCAAAAATTTCGAAGAGGACGTTCAAAAAGGGAGGCAATTTGTGTCAGAGCTCGTGATCAGCGCGAGTAACCCCGTCGTCTTCACGGGACAGATGCAGCTGGTAGACACACTCAGAGCTATTTTGCCCACAATTCAGTTAGGTTAATAGCTCAATCATAGAAACAAACATGATAAGATATGAGTGTAAAACAGTACAATTGTAATACAGACAGTCAATTTCTTGACTGATATCCTGGCATGCGCTTCAAATAAAAATCTTGACTCTCTAGATCTGCTTACTTGACCCATAAACTAAGAAAAGGCAACTCTAATGGCCAACAGAAAGACCGGCGTTCTCTTCCCCTGGCGTTCTTGGTTGTTTTATCTTTTTTTTCTTCTATTGTTTGTTTGCTTGTTTGTTTACTCTCTAAATTTGTTTGCTTGACCCATGAACTAAAAACAACGGTAACACTATTTGCAAGTAGGGACACAATGGGAAGACGGGTGTTCTCTTCCCCTGTTTGTATTTTGTTTGTTTGTTTGTTTGTTTTGTTTTTTAATTTTTTTTCTGACTCTTTAAATCTGTTAGCTTGACCCATAAACTAAGGGCGAAAAGAGGGTAATTCTCTTTGGAAATGGAAAAAAACAGGCGTCCCCCCCCCCCCCCCACACACACACACACACACACACACACACACACACACACACACACACACACACACACACACACACACACACACTTACAGACACATACGCTCACACCTCTCTCTTTTTTGTCACTTCAGAACAGGGTCTACCGACTCACCTGCATCTATCTGGGAGCTGCTGAGGAGCGGGGCGGCCTGCTGGGTGGACAGGGCGATGTAGGCCAGGCCCATGGTGGTGGCCATGGAGAGAAGGGGATGGCGAACCACGCCAGGCCCCCGAACAGGAAGCCCAGCACCCCTTGACGAGGCTTAGCCGCCACGCTGCTCTGCCAGTACGACTGGTCCACGAACACCGTCCCGAAATTCCCTGTCAGCAGCCAATCAGACGACGCCCCCCCGAGGAAGGGTGGGTGTGTGGTTGGGGGGTGGGTGGGGGAGACAAGTTCGAATTGGTTGGTTATCTGGTGGCGTCTCTGTCTTTGTATTTGTCTGTCTGTCTGTCTGCCCGTCGTCTCTCTTTGTGTATCATTATCATTATTATTATGAATACTTATACAGCGCCTATTCTCGGCTAGAGACCAAGCTCAAGGCGCTTTACAATCCACACTCGTTTACACAACGGGCTGCCTACCCGGGTGGTGCCGACTGAAGAGCTGCCTGCCGCGCTTCATTCAGTCGTTTCTCGTGTCATCCAGTCAATATCGTGCAATATTGTTCACTCATTTTCCTTACTTTCTTCATTCTTTCCATTTCTCACGCAGGGTGCATGCTATGTGTAATGTGTCATCCATACCAACGGCCAAATTGGCTTTCTCTTCCGAAAGTTGGTGATGTGATTTTACGTGTGTGCAAGATGTTATGCGTGCGTTCACACCCAGGAACCTCGGTTTCTGGTCTCATTTGAAGGACTGTATGGGAAATGGAGTCAGAACCAATGTGAATTCCGAGGGAAAAAATCCCCCTGTACCGAAACGGCCCGGTGAAGATTCGAACCCGCAACCCCAGGATCACCAAGATTACGATTCCGGCGGTCTCCTATGGAGCTACTGGCCCCAAAGTGTATGTGTATCTCTCTTTGGTGTAATTCTCTGTCCCTCATTGTTTCTGTCTCTGTTTCTCTCTCTCTGTATTTTCTCTTCTCTGTCTATCTCTTTGTGTCTGTTCTCTCTCTCTTTCTCTCTGCTTCTGTCTGACTGTTTTTTCTGTTTATCTGTCTGTCTCAGTCTGTCTGTCTGTCTATCTGTCTATCTGTCTCTTTCTCTCTCTCTCAGAGACAGAAAAATAAGATAGGCACAGAGAGAGCACACAGAGAGAGAGGCAGAGAGAGATGTAGAGAGAGAGGCAGAGAGAGATATGTAGACAGATAGACAGTCAGAGAGAGAGAGAGGAAGAGAGAGTCAGCGAGAGAGAGGGATGAGGAGAGGGGAGAGAGAGAGGAGAGAGAGAGAGAGAGAGAGAGAGAGAGAGAGAGAGAACAGAGAGAGATGAGAGCAGAGAGAGGAGAAGAGAGAGAGAGAGAGAGAGAGAGAGAGAAACAGAGACAATGACAGAGAGGAGAGAAAACAGAGACAAGACAGAGAGAGGACAGACAGACAGACGGACAGAGAGGGACAGTGAGAGAGAACAGAAAGAGATAGACAGAGGAGCAAAACAGGATTTGGAAGTGCCCGCCGCGGTGATGCGAACTTCATTTATGTTTCATCCCCTCTCCCTCGTCAAAAGAGTCCCCACGGACCCATCCGTACAATCGCTGCCATTAGTGCCTCTGCCGACCTGATGATGTGCTTCTCGGGCGAAACGCGAGTTCAGGCTGGTGCCATCAATGATCTCCTATTGACGGGGAGGGGGGAAGTGCAGGTTTCTTTCTGCTGCAAGGTCGGGTGATTTGAGCGTGATCTCTCGTTTTGTTCTTTCTCTCGGTCTCTCTGGCTGTTTATGGATGTTGATTTGTCCTTGACTGTGGCTCTTTGTGTTCTAACCTGTCTATCTGTCTGTCTGTCTGTCTGTTTGACTGGCTGGCTGGCTGGCTGGCTGGCTGTTTGTCTGTCTGTCTGTCTGCCTGCCTGCCCCCCTCCCCTCTCTCTCTCTCTCTCTCTCTCTCTCTCTCTCTCTCTGTGGTCGCTGTCTGTCTGTCCGTCCGTCCCTCCGTCCCCTCCGTCTGTCTGTCTGTCTGTCTGTCTGTCTCTCTCTCTCTCTGTGTGTGTGTGTGTGTGTGTGTGTGTGTGTGTGTGTGTGTGTGTGTGTGTGTGTGTGTGTGTGTGTGTGTGTGTGTGTGTGTGTGTGTGTGTGTGTCCTGTCTCTCTCTCTCTGTCGCTGTCAGTCAGTCTGCATGCCTGTCTGTCTGTCTGTCTGTCTCTCTGTCTCTGTCTCTGTCTCTGTCTCTCTCCTCTCTCTCTCTCTCTCTCTCTCTCTCTCTCTCTCTCCCTCTCTCTCTCTCTCTCTCCGCCATTCCTTCACTCCTTTCTCCACGTCCTTTTTCTCTTTCTCTCTTTCTTTCTATCTGCCTCTACCCCTGCACTGTTTCGCCCTGCACTGCATTGAATCAATCAACCTGCATCGCTGTACGCTGCGCTGCATGGCACTGCATGGCATTGAATGAATCAACCTGCATCGCTGTACGCTGCGCTGCATGGCACTGCATGGCATTGAATGAATCAACCTGCATCGCTGTCCACTGCACTGCATGGCACTGCATTGAATTAATCAGCCTGAATCGCAGTCCACTGCACTGCATGGCACTGTATTGCATTGAATTAATCAGCCTGCATCGCTGTACGCTGCGCTGCATGGCACTGCATGGCATTGAATCAATCAGCCTGCATCGTTGAACGCTGCGCTGCATGGCACTGCATGGCATGGAATCAATCAGCCTGCATCGCTGTACGCTGCGCTGCATGGCACTGCATGGCATGGAATCAATCAGCCTGCATCGCTGTACGCTGCGCTGCATGGCACTGCATGGCATTGAATCAATCAGCCTGCATCGCTGTACGCTGCGCTGCATGGCACTGCATGGCATTGAATCAATCAGCCTGCATCGCTGAACGCTGCGCTGCATGGCACTGCATGGCATTGAATGAATCAACCTGCATCGCTGTACGCTGCGCTGCATGGCACTGCATGGCATTGAATCAATCAGCCTGCATCGCTGAACGCTGCACCTGCTGCATGGCACTGCATGGCATTGAATCAATCAACCTGCATCGCACTACGCTGCGCTGCATCGGTCCACTGCACTGCATGGCATTGAATGAATCAACCTGCATCGCTGTCCACTGCACTGCATGGCACTGTATTGCATTGAATTAATCAGCCTGCATCGCTGTCCACTGCACTGCATGGCACTGTATTGCATTGAATTAATCAGCCTGCATCGCTGTCCACTGCACTGCATGGCATTGAATTAATCAGCTTGCATTGCTGTCCACTGCACTGCATGGCATTGAATTAATCAGCTTGCATCGCTGTCCACTGCACTGCATGGCACTGCATTGCTGGACGTTCCGTTGAATTGACTTAGAATGCACGACACGGTACGGCTCTGGACACTGCGTTGCTTTCGCTGCATGCAGGACACAGAACGGCACAACACGGCACAGCAGTTGTTTGTGTGTTGTTTTGTGTTGTCGTGTCGTCGCGTCGCGTCGCGTCGCGTCGCGTCGCGTCGCGTTGCGTTGCGTTGTGTTGTGTTGTGTGTGTGCGTTGCATTGTACTGTGTTGCATTGCATTGATTTATATTGTATTACATTTGCCTTGTGTCTGTTGGTGTGTTTGTCGGTCGGTCTGTCCGTCTGTCTGTCTGTCTGTCCGTCTGTCTGTCTGTCTCTCTCTCTCTCTCTCTCTCTCTCTCTCTCTCTCTCTCTCTCTCTCTCCCCCTCCCTCCCTCTCGGCCTAACCATATTTTCTTTCTCTCTGACTTTCTCTCCCTCTCTCTCACTGTGCGTCCACCCCTCCCTCTCTCCCTCCTGCCATTCAATATTGACAGACCTGTTTTACACGCAGGACCAAAGCTTCCAGATCGGACAAATTGATAAACATGGGCCAATAACATAATGCAGCTTCGCTGACAAACAGATAGACACATCGGTCGACCAATCAGTAGACAGAACGGACAGAGAGAGAGAGAGATGAGAGAGAGAGAGAGAGAGAGAGGAGAGGAGAGAGGAGAGAGGCGAGAGAGAGAGAGAGAGAGGAGAGAGATGGAGGAGAGAGAGAGAGAGAGAGAAAACATGCCAGTTTATGAGATACACACACACGCGCGCGCGCGCGCGCGCGCACACACACAGATTATAAGAGAGGAGAGAGAGAAGAGGAGGAGAGGAGAGCGGAGAGAGATGGAGGAGAGAGAGAGAGAGAGAGAGAGGAGGGCATAGGAGGGAGGGAGACAGACAGAGATATCAGATAGATAGATAGATAGATAGATAGATAGATAGATAGATAGACAGACAGATACATAGATACATAGACATAGACAGACAGACAGGACAGACAATTTGACAGACATGAGCATATCAACGTGCCGGTGGAAAATTCGGTACTACTGGAAAAACGCACAGGGAAAAATGGCGATAGCGACTAGCAGGAGCACAATTCCAATCGCCTCGCAAAACTAACAACGAACTCTTCACATGCATGTGGGCGTGCGTGCGTGCGTGCGTGCGTGCGTGTGCGTGCGTGTGTGTGTGGGGGGGGGGGGGGGGGGGGGGCGACTGTCACACACACACACACACACACACACACACACACACACACACACACACACCAACACACGAACACACACACACACACACACACACACACACACACACACACACACACACACACACACACACAGAGAGGAGAGAGAGAGAGAGAGAGAGAGAGAGAGAGAGAGAGAGAGAGAGAGAGAGACGCACATTAACTTACTTACAAACTAATCCATACACTCACCAACAATGTTGATCAAAAACCAAACATCAGACCAGAGTCGGAGATCATGGTTAGATAGCTCCTGTTTTTGTTTCCAGAAGGGCCAGTAGAGCATGAGAGAAAGTCGTATACTCGATCGATACTTCCTGTAACGCGAATTAAAGTTGTAACATCAAAACCATCTAACAAGCCAAAGGTAACAGTAACAACTAAAACAACGACAACAACAAGAAATGCAACAAGCAATCATTATCAACATCCCCATCGCCATCATCATCATTATCGCCATCATCATCATCATCAGCAGCAGCAGCAGCAGCAGCAGCAGCAGCAGCAGCAGAAGAAGAAGAGAAGAAGAAGAAGAAGAAGAAGAAGATGATGAAAAATGTCCGCGAGTGTGGATATTTGTGTACCGAAATGTATGTATGTATGCATGCATGCATGCATGTATGTATGTATGTATGTATGTATGTATGTATGTATGTATGTATGTATGTATGTATGTAGGTATGTATGTATGTATGCATGCATGTATGTATGTGCGTACATACGTACATACGTACGTACGTATGTATGAGAGAGGTGGTGTGTGTGTGTGTGTGTGTGTGTGTGTGTGTGTGTGTGTGTGTGTGTGTGTGTGTGTGTGTGTGTGTGAAAGGGTTTTTTTCAATGGGTAATGGGGGAAAGGAGAAGGAATCACCGCTAAAATACCTCACCACTTTGCAAGCAAGCGAGCGGGCGAGCAACTCACCGATCGGATTGGAAGGATCGTCGGGGTTCATGTAGACCTTGGCGATGAAGATGATCATGACGAAGTAGATGATGACCGCGTTGAAGTAGGACACGTAGAACGTGGCGCCCAGACCGCCGATGAAGGTGTACGCGCCGATAATGGCGGCCACCAGCGTAGTGGCGTATTCTACGCTGATTTCTTTGACCAAAGACGTAGTGACGGCAGCGCCACCTAGGTAGTGAGAAAGGCTCTCTTTATTTTAAAAGATTATTTGATTTCGCTTGGTATCAGTAACGTTCTTTCTTTCCGAGTGTCTGTCTGTCTGTCTGTCTGTCTGTCTGTCTGCCTGTCTCTCCTGTCTGTCTGTCTGTCTGTCTCTCCTGTCTGTCTGTCTCTCCTATCTGTCTGTCGTTATCTCTCTAGGTCCCTGTCTGTTCTGTCTCTCTGTCTGTCTTTCTCTTGTCTGTTGTGGCGACCTTGAAGTTCGTTTGACATCTATTTAGGATGTAGGGAACAATGTGAATGACGGTTTTCTAGTATGAATGGGAAGATGGAAAGACATGATTCAGATCACTCGCCCCTTGTGTCGCATATTGTAATGCCGACTGATCAGTCACACACTCACGCTTAGTTCCAAATGTAGAGAATAATCAGTCAATTGTTAAATATTGCTAGGACCGAGATTATGGTCAACAGTTCATTCGTGAATTCGCCAAACTGTCCCAGAGAAGTTAAAATCTGCAAAGAAACCGATTCACGTTGGAAGTAACGAAGCATTGTCTGTATTCAATGCAAGCGTCAAAGAACAGGCTGAAATTAGGGACACTATACCAGTAACAAAGAAATTTACACAGGATGCAGAAGGTAACGTGGCAAAGCATAAACTACATAGATTTTTCAGAAATTTTCTTTAAAAAAAAATAAGAAATACGGGACAACAATGATAGGGCATAAACCTTTACTACAAAATAGAATATAAAAAACTGACCAAAAAAAAAAAAAAAAAAAAAAACCCAGAAAGAGTAGCGTGGTTCTTTAATGAGAGGCCTTTTGTATTTTAATCAAAAATTAATACCACATACATGATCTCCCCTCCCCCCAAACACACACACACACACACACACACACACACACACACACACACACACACACACACACAGAGTTGCAGATGGTGCATACTGGTGCATGATTGTTTCGTGTATTCTGGAAATCTATTGGACAAGAATGACGTAGTATTCACTGACACACTAATAATACTAGAAATAATAAAGAAAATATGTCCGACAGCCAAATATCCTGAGAGAAATATTACTAATCATACCTAATTTAAAGAATGATAAAACTGCCGGACCTGATGGTCGCATTTGGGAATTTTCACCATTTTTGGTGAGACTGTTTCAACCCTTTTTATCTATACGTTTTAACTATCTGTTTGATGACGATATTCATTCTGAAAATGGGAAATAATTCATAACAAAGCCTCTGTTCAAGAAAGGAGGTAAAGGACGTCAATAATTATGTAGGTAATTTTTGTGCAAAACATGGTCGTAACAGATTACGTAGATGGATATCGCAGAATGATTTAATGGGAGACAATCAAGCAAGATTAAAGAAAGATTGCTATGCAATGAACTATATAATCATTTATTCTATTGGCGGTAGTTTCAAAAATCGGAAATAATCAGAAGTTGCATGTGGTTTTCATGGATTCCGAAAACGCTTTCCATTCAGTTTCACGGAAAGTGTTATGGAAAGTTGTACTGTTGTGTAAAAAAGATAAGCATATCGAGGTAAAACCAAGAATTCAATCTGGATCATCAAATTACACATTTTCAACATGTGTACCAGGGGTTAAGCAAGGTGACCGTAACAGCCCGTGTTGTTTTCTTTGTTCGTCAGTGAATAAGCTGTGGAAATCACTCTCTTCCAAATGTACGGCACCATGTTACTTTTGATCGTGTGTGGGGCCGTTTATTTTGCTGTTTGCTGACGACATCATTTCATCGTGCACTTGGGTCTCCTCCTCCTCCTCCTTGTTCTTCTTATTATTATTCTTAGTCTTCTCTCTCCTACTCTTTCTCCCCATCCCCCCCCCCCCCCCCCCCCCCCCCCCCCCCCTTTTTTTTCTCCTCCTCTTCTTTCTCCTTCTCTTCTTTTTCTTTTCTCTTTCCTTCTTTGTTTTCTTTTCTTTCTTCCTTTCTTCTCCTCCTCCTCCTCCTCTTCCTCCTCTTCCTCCTCCTTATTTTTTCCTTTTTCCTCCTCCTCTTCCTCCTCTCCCTCCTCCTTGTCCTCCTCCTCCTCATATTCGTTTTGTTCTTCTTCTTCCTCGCCTTTTTCTTCTTTCTCCTTCTTTTCTCCTCTTCCTCTCCCTCTCCTCCTCCTCCTCCTCCTCCTCCACCTTCTTTTTTTCTTCTTCTTCTTCTTCTTTCTTCTCCTCCTTCTTGCCTTGAACATTGAGCTTCATCAGTGGTTAGATGTTTTTGCATTATATGTGACCCACGTTTCTTCCCGCCATTGAGGTAGGCACATACTGTCGTCGGTGAAAATGTCTAGACGCGACGTCAGTGTGTGTGTGTGTGTGTGTGTGTGTGTGTGTGTGTGTGTGTGTGTGTGTGTGTGTGTGTACGCGCGCGCGCGCGTGTGTGTGTGTGTGTGTGTGTAGGGGAGGGGTAGCAATCTATGTAGGTGAGTGCGCGCGGGCGCGCGAGCACAGGCATATGTGTATCTGTGTGTGTGTGTGTGTGTGTGTGTGTGTGTGTGTGTGTGTGTGTGTGTGTGTGAGAGAGAGAGAGAGAGAGAGAGAGAGAGAGAGAGACAGACAGACAGACAGACAGACAGACAGACAGAGACAGACAGGTCGGAGGTCGGAGCGGGAAGGGAAAAGTGCGCGCGCGCTTACATGTTTGTGTGTGTGTGTGTGTGCGCGCGCGCGCGTGTGCGTGCGTGCGCACGCGCGCGCGCGCGGCAAGGGATGATCTACTCTTCTATGAAAAATAGAGTGGGATTTTTCGTGCTTACAAAGTCTTTTTTTTTTTTGCTTCAGTGTATGTCTTCACACATGAAGTCTCATCCAAAGGTCTGGGAGAGGGCTGCTGTCACACTCTGTACAAATGCCGGCCACTGCAGAGAAAATCCAATCAGAACAATGTGGTCCGCACAAGGCCAAGCAGACCTCAAAACCAAATATAGAGTCCTCTTTTGACCTCGCTTCCTCCTCGAGCACACAAATCTAATAGGACAAATAATCCAATCTCAGAGCGTTTGACAATATTTGCCTCAGGCAGTGTGTCCGCATCTATGGACATGCAGCATATGACAGATGAGTGTGGGGAGAGGGGGTGGGCGTGGGGGGCAGCGAGTCAACACGCACGCTGACAGACAAGAAGCTATTCTCTCTGTGTTATCGGACGCCGTAGTAGTTTTTCCTGGTACTGGCATGCATCTCTCCATGACACCCTGTCCAGGACCATTCTACAGGGCACAGTGGAGGGTGGACATATATCTCTCCATGACTCCCTGTCCCAAGACCATTCTACAGGGTACAGTGGAGGGTGGACATGTATCTCTCCATGACTCCCTGTCCAGGACCATTCTACAGGGTACAGTGGAGGGTGGACATGTATCTCTCCATGACTCCCTGTCCAGGACCATTGTACAGGGTATAGTGGGGGGGGGGGGGGGGGACAGGTATCTCTCCATGACTCCCTGTCCAAGACCATTCTACAGGGTACAGTGGGGGGGGGGGGGGGGGGTGGACATGTATCTCTCCATGACTCACGGTCCAAGACCATTCTACAGGGTACAGTGGGTGGAAATGTATCTCTCCGTGACTCCCTGTCCAAGACTATTTGATTGGGTACAGTGGAGAGGTGGGTATGTATCTCTCTATGACTCCCTGTTGTCTTAAGACCATTCTTCAGGGGTACAGTGTGTGTGAATACTTAGCTTTAAGCGATTGTCAATCATTCTGAAATTTTAAAAGACATTTTACACCTAAGGTATTGTATAGCATTTGTTTCGAGAAACAAAGTTGGTTGAAAAAAAATGTGAGAGAAACAATTGTTAAAATCTTCTTTTAAATACTCTTGAAAAAAAAAAAACACACGAAAACCAACAACGCTTTTTTTTCCTTAATGAACTGAAGAGAGGTAGAAAAACTTTCTTGCGCGCGCTGATTGGTGTTGAAGTAGATATGACACTGGGATACATTTAGACGATCACAGACAGACACACACACGCGCGCGCAGCGCGCACGCACACACACACACACGCACGCGCACACACACACACACACACACAGACACACAGAGCGGAGACAGACACAGAGACAGAGAGAGAGAGAGAGAGAGATAGAGAGACACATGTATGTATGTATGTATATATATATATATATATATGTTATATATACATTGTGTGTGTGTGTGTGTGTGTGTGTGTGTGTGTGTGTGTGTGTGTGTGTGTGTGTGTGTGCGCGCGCGAGCGTATGCTGTATACACTCAATGATATCTTTGATTTAATACATCGATTGTTTACATAAATTACCTAATGGTAACCTTGATTCAATGTATGGTTCAGGTCAAAGTTCAGTCCTATAGCTCAACAGTCGCAAGGGAAATGAACTACTAGACATTCACCGAATCCAGGACAAGGCATTATGGAAGGGCGAAACCCGTTTTTTCTCTCTTTCAGCAACCTTGACACGTCCTGAACTGAGTGAGATACCCATTAGATGCGGGCTGGACAGATAGGCTTTTCAAGCCGAAACATTTCCGACACCGCGAGTGGTGGTTACAAATCACGACCGTCAGCTCCGTAGACAAATGTTCCAGTGCTTTGACAACTGTACTTAAATACACGAATTCACGCATGCCCTCCTCTCCCCTCTCCCCCACCTTCCTCAGTCTGCTCCCTCTCTTACCCCCCTCCCCCCCCCCCCTCTCTCTCTCTCTCTCTCTCTGTCTCTCTCCCATCCTCTCCCACTCGATTCTAAATCAGCTTTGCGGGTTCGAAACATGGGAGGCCGATTTCTGCACCAGTGAGCCATGACACAATAGTGTAGCGTTACACTCTAAAATTTATTCATTCTGTCACCAATGCGGGGTCGTGAGGTTTGGTTATGTCAAAGCAACCTGCGAGCTCCATTTCTGATTACGTAGTGGATGGTCACGTGTTATGCTGGAGATGATAACGGATGGGAGGATAGGGTAGAAGGTGGGGGGAGGAGGGGGGGGGGGGGGAGGAAGGGAGAAAGCTTGGCTACCTCCGTGATTGTCTTATCGAGAAATCAGTCCAAAACGGATCGAAGGTGTCGAGAAGTATTGGCCACAATGTTGTTTGTTGGGGGTGAAGGGGTGGGGGTGGGGGGGGCGATGATGTAACACTCTTTCTGTGCCAATCGGGACGCATCTTTCCCGTTTTGGCAGAAGACACAATAAGGACATGACACATGTCTGTCCGTGTGTTCTTTGAGAAATTATTGTTTTATTTTCTGTTTGCCGTCATTTTTCCCCCCCCACCCCTCCCTACCCCCTACCCCTACCCCAGCCCCCACTCTCTTTTCCTGGCCTGGTGACTGTACTGGGACCCTCGCCATGTCCGATGCGATGAATTAATGAACGAGTTAACGGTCTTTTCAGAGCAGATTGTGTTGATCAGTCTCTGCGTTGACCGACCCACTTGGATCATGATGGCGGAGCGTGTGAGGCCTTGAATACCCAGCTCGCCGCATGGCGCATGTCAGTGTCAGTGCGTTGCGTGGTCTGGCACAGGACCGGGGGAGCAGGGGAGCGAGGACGTGCGGGTGTGAATGTTTTTTTAGTGTCTCCGCCAAAGAGGTTATGCTTTCACCTCGGAGTTGGCTAGTTTGTTTGTCTAATTTGAATGAAAATGGGGGGAAACCTTGGTGCTGATCTGCACGGCGATCCGGATCGGGGGGAAGGGGGGGGGGGGGGGGGGGGGGGGGGGGGGGCGGTGGACACGATCAGTTCAACTTTGGCTGCAATTTTCGCTGTCCCATATGCCCTTTTATTTTAGTTTAGCTTTTTTTTTCTCTCCTCCTATCCACCCTTCCATCCTTCCAACTCCCCGTTCCTGAGATTTCTAAAGTTTAACATCTTCTCAACTGCCACTCCATAGAGAGATATGTTTCATGCACATATTGCACTCACTCGTGCGCGCATTTATACACAGACTCTCTCTCTCTCTCTCTCTCTCTCTCTATCTCTCTCTCTGCAAGATTGAAAAAAAAAAAACAAATAACAATAAATACAAAAGGACAAAATAGCGAGTCATACACGAATCTCCAACATTTCGGCAGTGTTGCCCATCTCACAGAGAGAAAAGGTTGATTTTCGTCTTAACAAAAAGCAAGCACTCCAATTCCCAGGAACTACCAAGACAGTACATGGAGCATTGCTTAGTTGTGCTGAAAAAAAACAGTTTTAAAATTGGCACCCCCCCCCTCTCTCTCTCCTCTCTCTTCTCTCTCTCTCTCTCTCTCTCTCTCTCTCTCTCTCTCTCACACACACACACACACACACACACACACACACACACAAGCATACACACACACACACACACTCCTCCATCCTCTCGGGCGCGTGCGCGTGCACACACACAAACATACACGCGGGGGGGGGGGGGAGGGAGGAGAGAGAGAGAGAGAGAGAGAGAGAGAGAGGGGCCCGCTGGGGTGCTCAAATACACGCGCACATAACATATGCATATACTTAAATACACTCATGCACGCACGCACACACACATGCGCATGGGCACCCACAGCACGCGCGCGCACACAACACACTGACTGACTGAAACTATTTACTGTCAGATTAACATAGTGTTGTACTGGCATTAAAAAAAAAAAAACCTTAATAGATTAACGAGAAACGAAAATAATACAAATAGCATCTGAGCGACATAAAAATCATAAAGGAAAATTAACAGGGTGACATTTAACATTCATAAGTCAAATAATTAAAATCAGAAAATTGTAACAATAAAAACAAATTACATCATAACTGTACTGAAATAAAAAAATCTCTCTCTCTCTCTCTCTCTCTCTCTCTCTCTCTCTCTCTCTCTCATAAAACAAATAAAAAAAAAGAAAAGAGAAAAGAGAGAGACACAGAGAGAGAGACAGAGAGACAGAGAGAGAGCAGCAGGGTTTGAATTTACCGCGATCGGTTTCTAATTGCATATCCGTATCCTTTACACTACCCGTCATCAGTGGCCAGATCAAAAGAGACCGACGTGACGTCTATGCCTCATCGAAAATCAGACGAAGAGCTCAACAGTTCTGCAGCTCAGACAGGCAGAAGCCTACCTTTCTTCCTTTCTTTCTTCCTTTCTTCTTTTCTCGGGCAGAATCCCAAGGCTTACCCTTAGCGAGATTGTTTACGCATGCGACCGTTCTTAATTAGGGGGGGGTTTCCGTTTCACTCTTTCTCCTTTCGCCCTCATTATAAAGGAGACTTTATCTTAAAGTCCTCTCTGTCTTTTTCACTCTTTCTCCTTTCGCCCTCATTATAAAGGAGACTTTATCTTAAAGTCCTCTCTGCCTCTGTCTGTCTGTGTGTCTGTCTGTCTCTCTCTCTCTCTCTCTCTCTCTCTCTCTCTCTCTCTCTCTCCAGTTTTCACATTTCATCAGTTTTTAAACCATTCAATCATTCATCATGTTTTCTTAAGTTTGTTCGAACTCGATTGTACTACAAGTCGGTACTACAACTTCAGCACTGGGCGAATACACATATTGATTTAACTGGAAAAAAAAAAAGGTCCCCTGAACTCAGGTCTGCGACTACGAGGATTCCCCGGGAGGATTCCGGGTTCAAAGAATCTGACAAGGAAGTTTTGTGTGCTGGAAAATAAAGCGACACACTGATGAAAAAAACTCGCCTTTCTTTTTTTCAAATCCACAACCAGTTTTCCCCGCTATGAAATAAAAGACTCATTTACATTGACGGTTTCGGGGGTAAAACATCCACACGTTGTTGATGTATAATGCGTTTAAAGTGGAAAGAGAATATTCACTGCGAGGAGTAAAAAAAAAAAAAAAAAAAAAGACCAACACGAGTAAGAAAAAAGAAAGGGGAACTA
>JADBJO010000149.1:752500-757500 GCA_016801955.1 Conus betulinus
AAGGCACACGAATATTATTCCACGAGGTAATTGTGATAATGTTTGCCACTTTTGTTCTAATTTTTCACAAAATAGGCGAAATTCAGACATGAAAACACTGGGTTATGACCATCTTTTTTTTTTTTTTTTTTTTTTCAATCGTCAATGCTGTATTATTTTCCACGCACCCAATCTATCATATCAGCAACATCCGCATGTTCTCCTGTGAGAGAAGATCGTGTACTGACGGAAAGAAGCGCAAAGACCCAAAAATCTTTCCTTCAAGAGATTATCTTCTCTTACGGTTGCAAATGGGGACATGGTCATAACAACATGTGAAAAACATAGCTAGGAGGTGTGTGTGTTTTCCACGTTTCTTAAAGGAAGATTGCCAAGCAAACATTTGACGTGATTCCATTCCCCATACTTTTTTTTTCTTTTTTTCCCTAACTGCTTTTTCTTTTGGCTGGAACGACATCTGTCCATCATTCGCGATGTCCTTCAACCCTTAGAACGCATTAGGGAAATAAATTGCCTGAGTATGAAAAAAAAAAAAAAAAAAAAAAGAAAAAAAAAAAAAACAACCAGAGAGTTTTTTGTGGAGGACATGGTTTCAATCAATGGCGTTTTCATGCTTTCCATTTTCTTTCCCTTTTTTTCTTTGTGGTGTGTGTGTGTGTGTGTGTGTGTTTGTGTGTGTGTGTGTGTGTGTGTTGTGTGTGTGTGTGTTGTTTTTCGTGCATACAGGAACATTCTCACACTAGCCCACATATCACCAACACACACACCCACACACCACACCAACACATACCCACAGTCCCGCGCGCTCGCGCCTCGCGCGCACACACACACACAACACAACACCCACCACACACCCCCAGACACACACCACACACACACACACACTTTTTGTGCTTTTTTTTTTCTTATAAATATTGTGTTTCCGTTTAGTATTCAAAGTGGTTCTAAACAGCTCACGAAAGTGTGGTTTCCACTGTCCAGAAGGAGTGAGCTGTTTAATGCATAAATGGAACACATATGTTACAAGAAAAAAAAAAAAAGCACAGAAGTGTGTGGTGTGTGTGTGTGTGTGTGTGTGTGGGTGTGTGGGGCTGTGTGTGTGTGTGTTGAGAGAGAGAGAGACGAAGTGAACGTGCTGTGTGACTTGAAGGAGGAGGGAGGAAGGAGAGGAGACCCAAGAGCCAACACCGGAGAGAGAGAGAAGGCGAGAGATGGGAGGAAGAGAGGAGATGGGGAAGAGGGAGAAGAGAGGGAGAAGTGTGTGGTGTGTGCTAGGTGTGGGTTTTTTTGTGTGTGTGTGTGTGTTGTGTGTATGCGTGTGTTTGATATGTGGTCTAGTGAGGAAGATGTTCCTGTATGCACGGCAAAAACAAACAACACAACACACACACACACACAAACACACACACACACGCAACCACGCACGGCACAAGCACACACACACACACTAATGGAGCGTTCGCTTTCACGAAGACAGGCAGACCGAGGGAGCGAGAGAGGGCAGAGGGAAATGACGGGGGAGTGGGGGGGGGGGCGGGGGGTGGGGGGGGAGGGGGGGGGGGGGGTGGGGGGAGGGGGGGGGGGGGGGGGGGGGAGGGGGGGGGGGGGGGGGGAGGGGGGGGTGGATACAGACATCCTTGGCGGCTACCGTTGAAGACTGTATCAGGTGTGGCCTGCCCATGTGTCGCACGAGACACGATGTGGTGGAGGCGCGTCAGTCCTGCGTTGACCTTTCCCCCGGCGTCAAGCAAACGAACGTGTCGGGACTCCTGTGACCGGTTAAGGGAGACAAACCCATTCGTGCATGGTGCACGTGCGCACGCACACTGCATGTGCATTACTCATTCAATCGCGCAGGTGCGGGTGCGCATAGAGGACGCACGCGCTCACACACCCTCTCATCCCATACACATTCACATTCACACATGTCATAGCAAAAAAAGAGATGGGCACTCTGTGTCTATTTATCTATCTACAGAGAGAAGAGACGAGAGGGAGTATTCTAAGATAGGGACCGATAATATAGCTATCTGTTCGGACAGGTTAGATGACATAGATTAGATACACAGACAGGGAGGACAGAACGCAGACGGCGGAGTGAGGACGGAGATATAGTTTGTGGATATAGATATGGAATAGGCAGACAAACAGACAGACAGAACAGGAACAGATGAGATAGATCGATAGATGACAGACAGAGACCCAAAGCCATAATAAACACAAAGCGTAAAGCTTTTTTAAAAGAGACAGGGCGGAGAGAGAGAGAGGATGAGGAGAGTGGGGGGGGGGGGGGGGAGGGGGGACGGCGGGGGGGGGGGGGGGGGGGGGGGGTGGGGGGGGGAGCGGGGGGGGTGGGGGGGGGGGGGGGGGGGGGGGGGAGG
Source organism: Conus betulinus (assembly GCA_016801955.1). Classification (NCBI taxonomy): domain Eukaryota; kingdom Metazoa; phylum Mollusca; class Gastropoda; order Neogastropoda; family Conidae; genus Conus; species Conus betulinus. Next base: position 754,882 of record JADBJO010000149.1, read on the forward strand.
GGGGGGGGGGGGGGGGGGGGGGGGGGGGGGGGGGGGGGGGAGACGGGGGGCGGGGAGGGAGGGTGGGGGGGGGGGAGAGAGAGGGGGGAGGGGGTGGGGGGGGGGGGCAGCGGGGGGAGGAGGAGACACACACAGACAGAAAAAAGACAGGCAACAAAACAGACCGACAGAGACAAACCGAGACAGAAAACAACAGACAGAGAGAGGGGGCAGAGCAGTACAACATACAGAAAAGACAGTCAGGACCCGGAACAAAGACAGAAACCAGGAAAGGAAAAAAAGAGAAACCATGGCAAAGAAGATTTTAAAATTGCCAGCAGAGGAGACCGAGAGGAGATGAAGGGAAGTGAGAGAGAGGGGAGAGAGAGAAAGCGAGAGAGAGGGAAAGAGAGGAGGAGAGAGAAAGAGGAGGGAAGGCGAGAGGGAAAGGGAGGGGAGCAGGGCTAGGGAGGGGGTAGGGAGGGAGGGAGACGTGAGGAGGGGAGAGAGGAAAGATGGAGGATGAGGAGGGAGACCGGGAGAGAGAGGAGAGGAGGAAAGAGCGAGGAGATCGAGGTAGAGAGTGGAGAGGAGAGAGAGAGGAAAAACACACACACCCCCACACACACACACACACGCTGCGCGCTCGCGCGGCGCGCTCCAGCGCGCGCACCACTATAAACAACCCTCTAGCCCTCCCTCCACATCCCTTCAAAAAAAAGCATCCACGTCCCCTGAACCGCGCGCCATACTATAAAGAGGAAATGAAAAAGGTTAACGTAATGTAAAGAGGATTACTGCCTTCACATTTCCCTCGCAAAATGAAAACTAAGAAGGAAAAGAGTAGTGGTGAGGACCATCCACCAAAACGCTAATAAGCTGCGTCTGCTTAAGCAAACAGCTAAGAAGCGTGTGTTCGAATATATGGTATCTACTTAGCGTCAAAGACGACTATGATGTCCCTTTTCTTCCCTTCACAAAGTACTCGTGTCCTGTAACGTAGTGAAATGCATGTTTCCCCCTTCCCTTGGTTCCTCTGTGGGATGGCGTTGTGGTGACCTGATGATTATTGGACTGATTCCTATGACGAACGTTTTGTGGTGGCTATTTAAGAAGGTGGTGAAGAGGGAATGGGGGGGTGGACAGAATGGAAAAAGAAAAAAAAAGTAGGGGCGGTGGGGGGGTGGGGGGTTGCAGACCGTGCTGGCAAAGAGTGGTGCAAAATTACGCGGCGAGGGAATGATGCCCCTGAGAAGATAGGAAATATCAGACAGAAAAAAAAGTGTGGTCATTTCCTTTTTCACGTCAAAATGATTATTACCACTGATGTTTGTGCTTGCTTCTAATAATTAGTTCTTTTTCTTCTTGCATTTCAGTTTGATATCACGGTCAGACATAACCACATCAAAGTCGAAACCAGAAATAACTGCCATAATAAACCATCTTCACTGCTCAAAGTTTAGTTGAGTCACAACGTTGTTCTCTCTCTTATGACGTCTTGACAACATGAACAATAATTTCACGGAGATTTGAAATGTTTAATTCTTCCACTTCTTTTGGAGTACGGAGAGTACGGCGACAAAATACATTGTAACCATTGCTTCGTTGCTGAAAAAAGTGTTATAAAATTAATACATATAACAAATAGGCGAAAACAAGACAAACAAAACAGCTTTTTTTTTTTTTTACTTTAACATTTTTCTTATGATTACAATCAAGCATCTGTCCTAACTTTTCCCGAAATTTACGAATTTACTCAAAAAAATGTTGCGCCTTCTTTCTAGCACGAAGTACATGACAAAGATTGAAGATCGATGAACAAGGCCAATACCCTGTGAGAATAAGCCTATTTCGGATCATCGCATTTTTCGGATATTGTAAAACAAAGTGAAACTCGTCACCAACAGTCACTGTGTTATTTTTTTCTTCAGATTCTGCGTTATGTCCTCGCCCTCTCTTTTGTCTACTTAAATCTGCAATTTATGATTACTACAACTAAATTGTTAACGGGTAGATGTATTGAAGTGGAAACTGTGTAACATATCTTTTTTTATAGTTTACGCAAATAATTTTGAATCTAAATGAAAAATCACTGTTTTATGCAACAACAACAAAAATTCATCTGTGGATAATTACTGATTTTACATGAAAGCAATGATTCTGATCTTTTGGAGCGACTAAGATGCCATATAGCGAGCATGAGCTCCCGCCGTTTGGTTTTATGGGCCAGCCAGGTGGACATGTGATCTTTCAGTGTCAGAACCGCTCATTTGCATCTATGTGAATTGGTGCTTCTTCCGGTGAGCTGTCATCGCTGATATGTTGCTGCGGCGTAATTGCTAACACACGCCCCCCCCCCCCCCCTTTTTCATAAACACTTTTTTATATGTACAATCGCCATTTTACATTATCTATAACTGCGTAACTGTGTACAGCAAAAATTGTACAGAATAAAAACAAGATAAATTAAAAAAAAAAAAGAAAAGAAAAAAAAAAAAAAAACGAAAACGAAGGGATGTGCGCTTGCTGATCAATGATCCATCCCCCCACCCCCACCCCTCACCCTCTTCTCTTCCTCCTCCCCCCCCCCCCCCCCCCCCCCTTCTTCCTGCCCCCATTTTGACCCTCCTTCAATCCCAT
>JADBJO010000149.1:767500-777500 GCA_016801955.1 Conus betulinus
GTGTCTGTGTCTCTCGGGCCTGGTTGACGAGGCCGGGATATGTAATGAAATAAACGTAAGCACTTAGTGGTACGTCTCTGACAACGTTCCTCATAGGTACGTCTCTGACAACGTTCCTCAATTACCTGACCAACAGTTTCGGGTGTCTGTGTCCTCTCTCGGGGCCTGGTTGACGCCGGTAATATCTAATGGAGTGCGCGTCGACTACAGCCCTGTCATGAAGTCTCAGACATGAAATGGAATTCCTTTATCCTCTATGGACGAGCAATTCCGAGTTTGTTGCCCTAGTGGTCGTACGTCTCAAATTTCTTGACCATATTCTCAGGTGTGTCTGTGTCCTCTCGGGTCCTCGTTGACGCCGGATATTAATGAAATAAACGTAGCACTTAACGTCTCTGACAACGTTCCTCATGGTACGTCTCTGACAACGTTCCTCAAATTACCTACCAACAGTTCGGGTGTCTGTGTCTCTCGGGCCTGGTTGACGCCGGAATATATCTAATGGAGTGCGCGTCGAGTGCCACTACAGCCCTGTCATGAAGTCTCAGACATGAAATGGAATTCCTTTATCCTCTATGACGAGCAATTCCATCATCATCATCATTATTCTGAAGGTCATCGTTCACCATTAATGAAATAAGTTTCAAATTCTGTGGCTTTTCATGCCCTGCTGTCATGGCGACCTCACTACTGGATTTTCTCTCCATGTCTGTGATCGGTGTCCAGGCTGCCGTTCTCAGCGAGTTCATGCGGCGCCGCGGGAAGGTCGCGTCAGACAGATGTGGAGGTGCGCCCTTAAAAGAGAGGGCTCACGCTGGCCGAGAGCAGTAAACAATGACTGATGTGCCCCCTCAAGCGGGCTTGGGTGGGTCCTGAGCATGCTGGATCAGAACAGGCTGAAATCACTGAAGTGTCTCGAGAGCAGTGCAGCGTCTCTTCTGGCGGGTCGCCTCACGACGGCTTGACGCTGATAGCTTCTGAGGGATTGCCGAAGCTGGAGCTGCGTGTCTTCAAGCCCGGTGTAGCCTGCAGGCTGCAAGCTGGAATGAACACGTGGATGGGGATGCCAGTGAAATGGCACAGAAGATGAGATAACAACCAATAAAAAAAAAAGGATAGATAGATAAGTAAATAAATAAGCAGATAGTTGAACAAATAAATACATAAATTCATAAATGAAATAATAACACATGATGATAATAATAATAATGATTTGTTTAATAATAATGATTTATCTAATAATAATGATGATAAATAACAGTAATAATAAAAAGTAAATACATAAACACATGAATATGTAAATAGATAAATGAATAAATAGAATAAAAGATATGGAAATGAAACACAAAGAAAGGAGGAAAGAAAGCTTCATCAAAATTGATTCAGTTTTTTTTTTTGTGTAATTTTGTGAACGGGATCCTCAATCCATCGTTTCTATTCAGGTCTGCACTAACGGATCTGCACCATGGATCTGCACCACGGATCTGCACAATAGACTGCACTACGAATCCCCACCAAAATTAAGTGGGTTTGTTCCACAGGATACCTTTCATCTTTCCACCAAGTTTCGTTGAAATCAGGTTGGCAGTTTTCGGCGTGATCTTGCTGACAGGCAGGCAGACAAACAGACAGACAGACAGACAGACAGACAGACAGACAGCTGATAGACAAACCAACTGATGCGGGTGAACACATTACCTTCTAGGCGGAATTGATGAGTGTTTACAATTGTCTGTAGTGTGTGTGTGTGTGTGTGTGTGTGTGTGTGTGTGTGTGTGTGTGTGTGTGTGTGTGTGTGTGTGCGCGCGCGCGCGCGCGCGCGAACTTACATACCTCTTTAATCAATGTACATACACACAGTTATCCACGCAGTTATCTACTCTCTCTCTCTCTCTCTCTCTCTCTCTCTCTCTCTCTCTCTCTCTCTCTCTCTCTCCCCCCCCCCCCCTCTCGTCGCCCCCTCTCTTATCCACCCCACCACTCCTACCTTTTCATAGTCCTTCTCTCCCTCCCCCCCCCCACACTGTCCCCCACCCACTTACCCACCTCCCCACCCGCATCCTCATTGTCCGCCACATATGGAGACAATCAGCTCCAATCAATAGGGCTGTGGGGAGAGGAGAAGAAGAGGAGGAGGAGAGGGAGAGGTGAGTGGTAGCTAGGACATGATACGTGAGTGGTGCGGAATGGGTGTGTTTGGTGGAAAATGAAAGAATGCAAAGGAAAGAGGGAGGAAGAAAAGGGAAAAAAAGGAAGAAGGAAGAAAAGAAAGAAAGAAAGAAGGTAAAAAAGGTAAAAGAAGGAAAGTAGGAAGGAAGGAGGGAAGGAAGGAAGGGACAAAGAGAGAGAGGAAGGAAGGAGGGAAGGTAAAAAAGGAAGAAGGAGGGAAAAGAAAGAAAGAAGGAAGAAAGAAGGAAGCTTGGAAGGAAGGAGGGAAGGAAGAAAGGAATAAAGGAAGGGAGGAAGCGAGGAAGGAGGGTTCACAGAGACAAAGGAGGGAAGGAATGAAGATAGGGATGGAGTACGGAAGGGAAGAAGCAAGGATTCAATGAAGGAAGGAAGCGATGAAGGAAGGAAGAGAGATCTATCTTAAGTCTAGGACACCGCTTTCAAATTCTCATAACGAAGAGGCCCACGCAGTTCACAGCAGTAAGTATTTTCAAGCCGTGTTTTTTATTTTGTTTGTCTCACGGAATACAATATCCACGACAAAACGCTGCCAGTTCTGACCGTTGCAGTCATTACCGACTGCCGGACTGGTGCACAAAATTGATTATCATTGAATCCCGCCTTGTTTTCCTTTGCTCCTCGCGATCTTCAACACTGCATCTCTCGGGGTAAATGGCAATGGGATAAACATGATAAAATAAAGTTTTTATCATGTTCAGAATTCCAAATGGGCCTGTCCAGTTCTTTTGTTATTTGCTTGTCACGCGAAGCATAATCGCATGTCTACCAGAAGCAACTGTCATTGGCTCATGATGTTCAAAATAACATGAATGTCGCCGTACTGGAGCACGTTACGAAATCACTTCACGTGCAAAACAGTTTTCGAGATGTAGGACAACACTACACGCTAATTCGGCACGAAAATCTTGTTTTGTGATTTTCCTTTAGACATAAATCTGTAAACGCTTGTTGACAGTCAAGCATGGAGTCTACTTGTACTTGTCAATATTCTTTATAAAGTTGAACGCTCAGCATACGCGTCAGTTATACTTATGGTCACTCGCAGACAAAAGACCCTGCGTACCATCCTGTCAAATCTGGACGAAGACTCTCGCTCAACTTTGTTTCCCTGCTGGTGTTAGGACATCGCTGGAGAGTACCCGGATGTGGGTATGTATGGAAGAGCTAGAACAAGTCACGTGGTAGTCATGCTGCGGTAGAGGCATGGGAAGTGAAATAGTAAAGAAGAAAGGAAGGAAAAAAAAAAAAAAAGAAAGAAAGGAAAAGAGCGAAAGAAAGAAAAAGAAAGAAAGGAAAAAAAAAAAAAGAAAGAAAGAAAGAAAAAAAGAAAGAAAGAGGGAAAGAAAGAAAAGAAAGAAAAGAAAGAAAGAAAGGACAGAAAGAAAGATAAGAAGGAAAGGAAGGAAAGAAACCAAGAAAAAAGAAAGAAAAGAAAGAGAGAAAGAAAAGAAGGAAAGAAAGAAATACAAAAGAAAGAAAGAAAGAAAGAGAGAGAGAGAAAAAGAAAGAAAGAAAGAAAGAAAGAAAGAAAGAAAGAAAGAAAGAGAAAGAAAGAAAAGAAAAAAGAAAGAAAGAGAAGAAGAAAAGAAACGAAAAAACAAGAAAAAAGAAAGAAAGAAAGAAAGAAAGAAAGAAAAAAGAAAGAAAGACAAAAGAAAGAAAGAAAAAGAAAGAAAAGAAATAAAAGGAAGGAAAACGAGTGCTGCAACAGAACCAAATGATGGGTCAGGAATATTCTGAGCTCTGGTGGTAGGTGCAGAAACTGGGAGAGGAGAGGTCTGTTTGTCGCAGAAACTTCTCTGAATCCTCCCTTCCCCCTTTCCCTCAAACTAACACCAACTTTCTTTCTCTGTCTCTCTGCCTCTTTCTCTGTCTCTGTCTCTGTCTCTGTCTCTGTCTCTGTCTCTCTGTCTCTGTCTCTCTCTCTCTCTCTCTCTCCTCTCTCTCTCTCTCTCTCTCTCTCTCTCTCTTTCTAGGAAATGAGCAACAGTTTATTGTAAAATAAAGACAAGCTTATTTGTTCATTTAAACAGAATTGGTACTCAGATATAGAAAGTAAAGAAAAGTATCGCTGTTTTTGCTCAGTCAAAAATGTATTTCATTCTGAAAAGTTTCTCGCGAGCTGTAACTTGTAAATGGCACAGAATAATTACGCAAGATTTAGGTTGAGAACTTCAGGCTTTAATGCGAACAAAAGATGGTTTGGATGTGGAACATCCACAGAATCACCTTGTCTTGCATGTAGAGACATTCTTGACGACGGAGAACACTTTCTGTTCCACTGTACTGCATATAATGAAGTGCGGACAAATTGTTCATTTTTTCCAGTCAGATATAGCTAAAAGACAAAATGTCGCCGTTGTGTTATCATCAGATGATGAACTTGTAATTAAATCAGTTGCGAATTTCATCGCGGAAGCCTTGAAAATTAGACAGATAAAGGATAGTCAGATTTAAAATAATGCATTATAAGAGATATATGAATGAATGATATTATTCATCGCTTGTAGAGGAGATCAGTAACATACAATACCATCATTTGATTGAGTGATTTGTCGAGTCAGTCTTACAATTCCTGGGGGGGGGGGGGGGGGGGGGGTTGTATTTGTTATTGTTTGTTTTTTTTTTGTTTTTTTTCAAATGTTTCAGTATTACTCTTGTGTGCGAGGGCATACATTACGACTTTATTTGCTTTTTGTTAACCTTTGATTGGACACACACTATGAATAAATGTGTACCATTTGTTTGCAAGGGAAGGAAGAGGTAAATGTTATTGTTCTGTTACCTCCTCTCCCCTTGTCAAGAGACCTCTTTGGTAATGACAATCAAATATCAAAGTGTCAAAAGAGTCAGCGTGTCTCTCTGTCTCTGTCTCTGTCTGTCTCTGTCTCTCTGTCTCTGTCTGTCCGTCTGTCTGTCTGTCTGTCTGTCTGTCTCTCTCTCTCTCTCTCTCTCTCTCTCTCTCTCTCTCTCTCTCTCTCTCTCTCTCTCTCTCTCTCTCTCTCTCTCTCTCTCTCTTAGTGATCTGAAACGTATAATTAGAGCGTGCTTATGACATGTAATGGACGGTTGGTCTGTGTAATGAAGGTCACTGGGGATTCATATAGAATCGCTACTCCATGTTCTCCCCTCCTCCCCTCCCCCCTTCCCCCGCCCCCCACCCCACCCCCACCCCCCCACTTACCACATTCCCTCCCGCTTCATCCTGCACTTTTGCCCCAATCTTCTTTACTCCCCCTCCCCTGTCTGTCTGTCTGTCTGTCCGTCTGTCTGTCTGTCCGTCTGACTCTCTGTCTCTCTGTCTGTCTGTCTCTCCCTCCCTCTCTCTCTCTCTCTCTCTCTCTCTGTCTCTGTCTCTCCTTCTGTGTGTGTGTGTGTGTGTGTGTGTGTGTGTGTGAGAGAGAGAGAGAGAGAGAGAGAGAGAGATTTAGCGTGTATGTTTGTTTTTTTCTTTCATGCTGATATGAATCATCACTGTTCTTGTGATTAGTTCGATATTGTGTAATAATGTTCTATGTTAGTATCGTTAGTCCCTCAATGGACAAGCGCCAGATGGAGAAAAAAAAAAAGCATCTTCTTGCTTATCCGTCACACTTGGAAACAGAGATTATCAATCAATCAACCAGCTCCTTTCGGTCTCTCACTTTCAGTGACATACTTATTTCTTAATCAGTCAGTCCTAATGTCAACGAGCAAAAGCTCCCTCCTTTTGATAATCCAAAAGACTACTCAGATTAATACTTTAACAAAAATGCATCACTGATACCATGCAATCAATTAATGAAATCATATCAGTTAATGAAACTAAATGGGCTTCACAACCGAAAAACACTGTCTCTTTTGGATCTTGTAATAACGTTCTCTGGATCTTGTTATCATTCAGAGCTATCGCCCTGTCGATCTTCCGTGTCGTATAACGGCATCACTTTTACGCCCCAGTTCTCCTGGACATGCGTCGGAGGTTTTCTGAAGAGGAAAGCAGATTAATATCCAGTATTTCAGCCTACTCCGTGATGAAAAATGCATGAAATCATTTATCTGTTAATTTCTTGGTTGTTCTCGTAATGGGTCCCAGTAATACGTGCATCCATACGTATAGACTCTTAAGTCTGACATGGGTAACTGCATTGCCATTTATGTTTCAGCTCATATGGTTGGGCACTGTGGCATTCGTATTCCTGAAAGCTTCTGTGATAACGTCCAGGTGAGAGACACAGAGACGTTCACATCTGCGCTTAGGGTAAAATCAGTTGGAAAGAAGGAAAGAAAAAAAAAAAAAAAACAACAACTGCTGCTGACATTTCCTGTCAACAGTAGAGTTCTGTCTCATCTCAAACTGTTAATGGATGACTTTCATTCCAAATCCTTACACAACTCTGTTTTAAGTGAGGCCACTACCATCTTCTTTTTTTTGTTTTTTTTTTAAACTTCCCCCCCCCCCCCCCCCCCCCCCCCCCCCCCCCCCCCCCCAGTCCCTATTTTTTTCCCTATTTTTTTTTTCTCTTGTTTTTGTTACCTCCGTCGCCTCCCTCCCTTTTTTTTTCTTTAATGAGGTCTCCATTCTTCTTTTTTTCCCCACTTTTCTGTTTTTCCTAGTGTAATACAAAAATAAACAGTGCAATATCCTTTGTTGTTATTTGTTGCTTTATGACAGAATGAATTTCAGAAACTCACGTGTCTCTAAGTTTTTTTTGTTTTTTTTTTGTTTCTTCAGTGTTTATGGATTTATAGTTCCTATTGTTAAGACATGTGGGAGGGGGTGGGGGCTCTCTTGATTGCGAACCATATGCAACTTTGATCTCTCATTCGTATCAAAAGTGTTTACAGTACTAAGGAAAAATGGACGACACATTTTACGAGCCACTTGGTCATTCCTGACACTCTTCTTCTTCTATCGTTACTTCAAACCTTGACCTCTCACCCCCAGGGACTTCCATTTTTGGAACACCTTACCAATTGTCTAAAAAGGCGGTCGCCATGGGAACTGACCGAATTCCAGCCAAACAGAACTGTCTTTTGATGACGTCAGATGAAGGCGGTCTGTTATCATGCCACGTTATTTTGCGTGGAGCAGGGCTGCTGATGAAGGCTACATTTGTGCACATTAACAATTTTGCCTATAGTGAATTCATTGGTTGTAGTTTTTCTGCTGACTTTTTTTTTCTCCTTGATGGTTAAAACGCCGTTGATAATCAGAAAGAAATTCGCCGTGCTTTTATTTCGGATAATGAAACGAAAGATACTTAAAATCCTAGTAGAATCCTTTTATGCATAGCAATGTTGTAACCAGAGATAAAGTATGGAAACATTTAGACGATACAATGACTGTACTAATGGCATAAAGCAAGGTGGTGTTACAAGCCCACTATTCTTGACCTTGCTCATCAACGAACTAGCTCTAGAAATTATAGCATGTGGAAGAGATGGCCAGAAATACAGCACAATTATTATAAATCATTCGTTATTCCTATGACGACGATGACATAGATTCATTAGAAATTCTTATTATTCTATCAACACAAGCAAAGGGCTTCATATTTTGGGTTAGAATTTCTCTTTAGTGTAACTGTGGTCAAAAGTGATATAATGCTGTTTTAAAAATAGTTGACAAAGATACACAGCGCATATAAAAAGAAAATCTGCCACTTTATTTTTGAAGACTATGTATAGATTTGGTCTTAACAGTAGATGTAGAATCTTTCGTTATTGATCAGAAGTGTAGCTGATATCTAGTTATGTACAAGACACACGGACAGACAGGGCAAACAGGTGGACAGACATATTACATATTGGCAAACAGTTACGGACAGACATACAGTTAGCCAAATACTCAGATGGGAAGATAGTCAGAGACAGACAGAGTAAACAGAGTGACAGACAGACAGGACGGATAAACAGAGTGACAGACAGATAGACAGGTAGAGCGAGAGACAGAGAGAGAGAGAGAGAGAGAGAGAGAGAGAGAGAGGTGAGAGAGAGAGAGAGGTGGACAGTTAGACAGACCGGCCGGGAGAGGAGGGAGGGAGAGAGAGAGAGAGAGAGAGAGAGAGAGAGAGAGAGAGAGAGAGAGAGAGAGAGAGAGAGAGAGAGAGAACAGACATACATACATACAGACAGACAGACAGGGACAGTGACAGGGAGAAAAAAAACGGAGAAAGAAAGAGATAGAAGAGAGATGGAGAGACAGAGAAAGGCAAGAGAGAGAGAAAGAGAGAGAGAGAGGGGGGGGGGGGGGGGGGGGAGAGTTGGTGGTTGGGTAAGCATACAGGCAAACATTTGGGGCAGACAGACAGCCACACAGACAGACAAGCAGGAAGGCAGGCAGACAGACAGACGGCTACTACTGGCAAACATAGAGAGACAGACTAACTAATCTACAACTAGATAGGCAGATAGACAGGGTAGGTAGGTAAATAGGAAGGTAGCAACAGAAGTAAGCGATGGACACACACAAAAATATACAGACAGATGCATAAGTGGATAACTTACAGGACATTTAGCAGACAGACAGATTGACAGAGATGTAGATCGATAGATAGATAGGTAGACAGGCTAGTGGGTTGATTGGTAGCAGAGTAGGTAGGCGTGTGTGGGCTGTCAGACATAGCTAACATGCCGGCCAGATAGATAGGTGAATAGATAGATAGACAGATAGATGGACAGACCGATGAATGATTGATTCATTCATTCATTCATAGGTAGTTAGATATATAATTGAAGGAGAGAGGAAAAAAAGAGAGGTTGATTGATTGATTGAAAGATAGCCAGATGGAAGACAGCTAGGTACATGAACTGTTAGATAGATAGGTAGATGGAGATAGATAGATAGATAGGCAGGTGCTTCGATGGACAGATAGATAGATAGATAGATAGATAGATAGATAGATAGATAGATAGATAGATAGAGAGAAAGACAGAGAAACAGACAGACAGAGAGATGGAAAGAGAGGGAGACAGAGATAGACAGACAGAGAGACAGACAGACAGACAGACAGACAGACAGACAGACAGAAAGCAGACGGACAGGCAGACAGACAGACAGATCGTGGAAGTGCTGATTGTAAGGGATGGTGACACTGATGACGACTGTGAACGGAAACGATGATGATGATGATGATGATGATGATGATGATGATGATGATGATGATGATGATTTCATGATGATGCTCATGATGATGTTTTCATGATGATGATGATGATGATGATGATGATGATGATGATGATGATGATGATGATGATAATAATAATGAAAAAACAAATCGAAATTGAAGAAACATCTTTCTTGTTTGTTTTTGTTGTTTTTTTAATGAATAAACCATACAGAAAAGGAATATTTTCTATTATAAAAAAAATAAAACAAACATAAACAAAAGATAAGAGAGAAATGGGGAAAAATACAAAAAAAATCACAAAACGACGAGAGTGTGTGTGTGTGTGTGTGTGTGTGTGTGTGTGTGTGTGTGTGTGTGTGTGTGTGTGTGTGTGTGTGTGTGTGTAGTGTAGTGTAGTGTAGTGTAGTGTGTGTGTGTGTAGTGTAGTGTGGTGTAGTGTGTGTGTGTGTGTGTGTGTGTGTGTGTGTGTGTGTGTGTGTGTGTGTGTGTGTGTGTGTGTGACAGACAGACAGTGTGACGGACAGACAGACAGACAGACAGACAGACAGGGAGAGCGAGTTCTTACACAACAAGCGGTAAACTAACAAATATAACTCAAAACAAAACACAAAGGAAAGAATAAAAACAAAACAAAACAAAAAAAAAAAAAACAGACGAAAACAAAAGCGAAAAGAACGCAACCCTAACTGAATATCTAA